>BQNB010022118.1:47498-63397 GCA_026074375.1 Tanacetum coccineum | reverse complement strand
AATTGCTGGCCAATCAGGCTGTGACACACAGCCTGTGTCCCCACCTTAACATGTGCCCCTGAGGCACATGTTAGAAAAACTCATATAGAAATGCAAGAGTAAACATGTAAGTATGTACATTATTTGATCAAAACCACTCCAGCTTCATATCCGACATAGATTAGAGAAGTGAAATCTTCCTTGTTTTTATGCTATAGTAAATCTAAGTCACGCATGTTGAGAATCTTAGAGTTCTCGGTACCTAAGATTTTCAATGGCGTACCGTACTATGGTTGGTGCCATGGCTGCTCGCGTCATGATTACAACTTACAAGCCCACGCGGTAAGATTTTTTTTTTTTAACAATTCGACCGTTTAACAACGGTAAGGGAGCGTTTTTTGTATTAAATACCACAAAAAATTCAATTTTTACCCCTTAAAAAATCTTATAATACCTCCTTATTATTTTATAATTCTCACACACTTTCAATATATTTTGTAACATACTATTTTCTATATCTCTCATTTTCTCTCCAACACAATGAATCCCAACCAACCACGGATTACCGGTATGCTAAACGGCCCACAAAACCAAATTCCGAGCTCGTCTTCGAATTGAATCCGGCCAACAATCCGACCTCCTCCACTCAACTTCCACACACCCAAATGCCTGACTATCCCAACTTCCAAAACCCATTTGCTAATCCCGACGAACAAATGCTATTTAATCAACAACAAATGCAATTTAACCAATTTTCTCAACAACAACAAACAAAGCAAGCCACTGTTTCCCAACCACAATCCGACCAACAATCGTTCCACCTACAAGACGAAGAAGAAGAAGAAAAAGACGAGGCGGTCCTGACCCCGACGTAGAAAAAAACAAAAGGAGCGCGTTTGAAGAAAATGGCGAAGAAAACCAAAGAACTGCAAGCCGAACGGACCTGAGCTTGACATTTGTGAACCCAAGGTGATGAGTTGCTTTTGGCGGAATGTTTCATTCAAATATTCGAGGATCCAAAAACAGGTTCGGATAAAAAAAATGATACGTTTTGGTAAAAAATTCTCGAGGTGTATAATGAGGAAGCAAAGAAAAAAACTACATGCCTCGTACCAAGAACATGTTGACGGGAAAATGGACTCCAATGAATCGAGATGTTTCAAAGTTTAATTCGTTAGTGCAAAAAACGCTTTTTATGAGTGGGGGAACGATGAAGATTGGATGACGAGGGTAGAAATATTGTTTAAAACACACACGGGTTTGAAATTTAAGCATAAGACCGCTTGGATATTTTAGAAAGACAAGCACAATTGGAAAAATCCTGAATTGACATTTGCAAGGCGAAATCGTCTTCGGGTTACCGACGAGGAACCTGAGCATTTTGGAGAAGACGCGTTGCCTGGGCCACCCGGGGCACAACGAATTGCTAAGAGTCAACGTTCGTCAAACTCGAAAGCTAGTTCCGATTCAAACCCGACAATGTTTCAAGAAATGATGCAACAACTATACGAGTTAGACCGCAGGGCAAAAATGGAGGTTATCGAGCGAGAGGCAAACTCGAGAATTAATTTATACAATTCTCAAAAGATTTCTGAGGACTTGCAGGTGCTACAAATCGACACACGCATGATGGATCCGGTCGACGCGACTATCGTCAACACCCAAAAAGCACGAATCCGGACGTTATATCCACCACAAAACTAGTTAACTTTATGTTTTTCTAATTTTAATGTCTTTTTTCGTATTTTTTTTATTTCTATGTATTGTTTTTTTATTTAATGTAATGTGTTTTTATTTTAATGAAGTTTATTTTAGTTATATTGTGTATGTTCTATTTTATGTAATTGAAAAAAAATTAGGCCAACGGCACCACATTTTCTGGTGCAAAGGGATACGGCACAAAATGTGGTGCCAATAGAATTCTGGTGCCATAGGGGTTGCAGTTGATCCGTCTCCAGATACGTATACGTAATATATAGTATAAGGATTAGACAATTATAGTATAGTAAGTTTTTTCTGTCGGGTTTAAGATAAACGCTTTTAACCAAAACGTTATATCAAAAACCTCCCGGGTCGTTTTCCCTCGACGAAGCGTGAATTGAAAATCGGTTAAGTCTGTGATCGCGTGATTTGAATGGTTTAAAGATTTTTTTTGATTTGATTTTATTAATCCTACTAAATGTAAAAGACAAGTTAGTAAATTCACGAAAACAAGTAAGCAAGTAACAACAATTAAACACGTAAGCATAAAAACGTAAACGGGAATTAAAGAAAACGCGACATTTAAGCAACTAAAGCAAATTTAACCCCTGCGAACGCAAATTTAATTTTAATAAATCCTAAATGACTAAAATTAATTTTCAGAAAAAGAATTATATTTTTTTTATTTTTATTTTATTTAATATGAATTAAAAACATATTTAAACTAAAAAAATGCATAAAAATAGTAAACTAATTTACAAAAATATGAAAAATTCATGAAAAGTATTTTGAACTATGAGTAATCTAATAAAATTAAAAACTGGAATGAAAGCTAAACAAATAAGCTGAAAATAAACTAATAAGCTCGTTTAAGCAAACCGTAGTTTTACTTTAAGAATTAAATAAAACAAACATGGAATGAAAAAGTCCCCAGGGCGAGTGGTTAAGAGTGTGTGTTATAAGTGTGCTTGTGTGTGGGGGAAGGTCACAGGTTCGAAACTTATGGCCTTCCTTTTTGAAAAACTTATTTTTTCTTTCCTTTTTAAAAACAGCTAAGATTAAGCAAAAATAAGCACTTTTGAAAAGGGTTTAATTCTGAAACTTAAAAATAAGCTAGAAATAAGCTATTTTAAACTGACAGTGGACAAAAAAAACTAATCCTAAACATCTTTTTCAATATTAATTCTAGGACTCAATAAGCACATATAAGACCAAATAGCTCAAAATATACCTAATGCTAGACTCAAATAAGCCAAATAAACTAAAATTAAGCTAATTTGGTTAAGTTGATAACTTAAAAAAAATAAGCATAGAATCAGACAGCTTGCTTCTCCTTTTATTCTATAAATTGAAAGACTAAAATGTAGCTTATTTTCTATATTTAAAAGGCTAATTGAAAGAGAATAAGCTGAAAACAGATACTAGACCTAAACCTATAAGCACTCACATCTAAAAATAAGTTAATCAAATAAGCTGGAAAAGGGAAATAAGCACATAACATACAGCAGCCTAAACTTATTTCCTTAGCCTAAAAGGTTCTTTTGCAGCTTATTTTTTAGACTTATTAAGCAAAGGTGAAAGGTCAAACGAAAACAAACAATTAAAGAAAAGATCCAAGAGAATTCAAATAAGCTGAAATAAACAAAATTCATCAAAGATTAAAACCTATAAAGACCTGCAAAAGTAGTCATTTTAAACAGCTCAAAATACAAATAGATTACCTTTTAGACAACTTAAGAAGCAATAAGCTAGGTAAATAAGCTAATTCCCTAAACAAATTAAGACTAATATCAATCTAAGCTAGCTAAATCTTAAGAGCAAAGTTTAAAAACCTAAATAAGCCAAGAAGCTCTAATAAGCAGTTATGCCAAACACCCCTTTAGGTTATTGAAAACTTATTTTTAAAGCAAATCAGATCTCTAAACTCTCTTTTTAATCAAAAACAGATTATACCTATGACTAAGAAGACTAAATAAGCAAAAATTCTAAACTAATAAGCCCTAGAAATAGACTAAAACCTACAGCAGTTGTAACTGCTTAAGACAACAGTACTAATTCTTTAAAAGCAGTTTTAACCAATTAAGAAAGAGATTTTTGCAAACTGAGCCAATCTAAACTATGTTCTAACAATTTAACGCATTATTAAGACTATTGAAACAGAATTAATCAAGTAAGGAGAAGTAATAAGCAAATAAGCATACATTTAAGAAGTTAAATGAAATTAAGCTATAAAGTAAGAAATGAAATGTACCTTATCCCTTGCACCAAACAGGGATTTAAGCTGCTCAACAGAGCTTATCAACAAGCTAGCTTTTGAGATAAGCTAAGAATAAGCCCTATAAGCCCATCCTAATCTGGCTTATCTTCCATTGGCTTATTCAAGACCTTTTTGAGAGAATTGAGTAATGAGTTTTTTAAGCTAAGCTTGAAACAAACTTAGCTTAATAAGCTGAAGTTGAGAGAGTAAAGAGCTTATTTGAGCTTATTAGTAAGAAACACTTAAACGAATTAGCTAAAAATTAAGACAGAATTTAAGGCACAATAAAAACAAAATTTTATTAACTTCAAAAGAGATTACACTGCTTTTAAAAAGAAATTACATTAAGAAAACAATAATAAGCTAAAAATAAGCTACAATTAAACTACCTACTCTACTCCTACTCCTAGATCTAGATGCCTGATAATGTGTGTTGAGACCTCCTTTTATAGGCGTGTAGAGAACCTTCTAGCATCTTAGACGCTCCCCCTTATTCAATCTTGACCTTTGAATCAATTCTAATCATTAATCAACCCTTGGATCACGTACACGTTAAATCCACCAATAGAAATGCCCCGGATCGCCAGCGTGTCAAGTAGCTGTCAGACGTGGCAGGGTTTCCTTCTAGAAGTGATTTTAGAGAGCGTGGGATTGGGTGAAAAAGGATTAAACTCGTGCGTGTGTTATGTGTAAAAGAGGGTGGAGGGAAAGGGATGAACAAATAGTAACTTTGACTTTTCTTTTGATCCGTGTTTATAAAAAGGTTGGGCTAGGTGGATATGGATTTGGGATTCGGTTATTGTTTGGGCCAGGAAGTGAATTAGTGGGAAGTGTTATATAACACTTTAACGAGTGTTAAGACCATTTGGTTTTTGTAGTGTAAATTTTAACGACCGTTAATCCTTTTGATGTTTTAAGGACTAATGGTGTTATTTACTTTGACGGTTTTGGGATTTTTGGGGTTTAAGGACTTATATTGGGTCTTTCCTCGATAAATGCACACTTTGCCCTTGGCTTTTCATGCCCTTTCATTCTCGTGTCCGGTTTTGTCCTTTTTGGGCTTGTTTTTGGTCTTTTTGTCCCATATCCGTTCCCTGCACAAGAATAACACAAAACACACAATATACAATGCAATTTTGTCCTTTTGTGGTCTTTTTAGCCTAATATAGTGTACAAATGATATGTGTAAGTTAGCACATACCAGCAGTACTTTTTTGTCTATGGCACGAACCCAATGACACGAGAGTACCTAGCTCTCTTAGTATGTTTTCAGATACATGTACTGATGTTTATAGAATTAAAAAAAGTTTGAACTCTGTCAATAGCTTGTATCTCAAAATGAATATAAATTCTACTTTTTTAGTATCAGTTGTCATTATCTATCAGTTTTAGTTGAGTTATGAGCTTAATTCACATTTAAACTACTCCCATTTAAAAGTGGTCACACACTTCGGTTTTCGCATCCCTGTGCTTCATAATAGGAATTTCGACCCCAAAAATTTCTAAGCAATCCATTGAGTAACAAATGAGGCTACGCAAGTTATTCGATCCCCTCATGGTTGCCTAAATTTCCCAAACAAATATCAAGAGATCAATAGAATGGCAACTTTTTCTTACTAACGTACAACTTATTCAATTGCAACGTAACAATGAACGCGTGTCACTCTCACAAGTCCTAACAAAATAAACACCAGACCGCACAGAGTTTGAGTCCGGTGCGCCTCATCTAAAAAACATGATGTTTTGACATGTTACATTTTTATTCGTAAAACTTCACCTAAAAGTTAAATGGATAAAGAACAGACTTTTAAAGTAAGTGATCAGTTCGACCCGTTCCTCATTTAGGTAATAATGATTTGACCCATTGTACACGTTCTTCATTAAAATGAATGCATGAAATTCAAAAAGCACAAAACGAGTTGCATTACCGCCTTTTTTCTCATTGACCACAACCAAGCAAGAATAAACCCTCATAAGGATCACCGAAATCAATTACATTGTACCTTAATAACCGTATTAAAGCTTTCGCACTATTATCAAGGAAGCTTCAACGAACAACACCGTATAATGAACACATAAATGGTAAATAAAAATTCTGCAGTCAATATTTACATCCCACATAGGTTAAAAAGGTGAAATACTTCGTGTTTATATACTATTGTAAATGATCTCTATTCATGTTTATAATATTACCATATTTTCAGGGCATTTGGTTGCTAACGAAGTTGATAATAAAAATAAGAAAATGAAAAAATTACACGTTTCGTCTCTATGGTTTATACCAAACATCATGTTTCGTCCCTATTTCATTTTAAATACACTGGTACTCCCTAAAAATGAAACTAGTATCCCCGATCGTCCCTATTTTGGATGGTCGTTAGTTTTTGTTGTTAAGTCTCATGGGTGGAGGGGTAGCATTGTCTTTTCAAGTTTTGTTGACTCCTATTTAATACTCCTCTCACATGCACCACTTTCACACACATACTTAACACAAACAAAAACCCCAAATCAGATCAAAACACGTAGAACACAAAAAATTAAAAAAACCTAGAGCATACACAATGGTTTTCTGCTCGTGTGGTCGACTTGCTGTAATCAAAACATCTTGGAGGTCGTCGTTTCTATGCTTGTCCCATACAGGTAAGATTTTGTAACCTTAAAAATCTAATCAATTTATTAATCATGAGCAAATAAGAGTTAAAAATTAATTATTCCTATTATCTTTCTACAAGGACCATGTTGTAGGTGGATAGATTGGGTTGATCCACCAATGTATCATCGTTCTATTCAAATCATACATGGATTGCTTAAGGCTAGAAACAAGCATGAAGCTTCCATCCAATAATTGACAAATGAAGTTTTAAAGCTTAAAAAGTACTTGATGATTAGTTGGTTAGGGTTTGTTTCTGTTTTATTATTTTACAGCTTGGCCTAAGAAAATAATGTAAAGGTCATCTGTGATTCTCATAATGTATGATGGATTTTGGGTGAATTAATGCAAAATATTAGCCATCTTATGTTACCTTTTGTTTGGTTTGTGTCTAGATTGGTTAATTTGACTATTGAAAGTCAAACATCATCAAAATCAAGAGTGTTATACACTGGTTAACTAAAGAAGCACAAAGACACTAATGCTTTGACATTAAAAAGTCATAACCATACAAATGTCAATTACAATACTGTCAACACATTGACTTAAGGAAGTCTGAAACATAAATACTGAGTTCAAAAGATACTAGTTTAACATAACACAATCATGAAATACTGAAACAGAAATATAAATGGGGGTCTTTCACTTTTTCTTTTGCTTCTTTCCTGAAGCAGAACCAACACTTGTTGCATGTTTCTTCTTTGCAGATGCAGTTGAAGGTGGTTTACATGCATTAGCAGATCTTGTTGCTTGCTTCTTCTTTGCAGGTGCAGTTGAGGGTGTGGTACTTGCATCAGATGGCCTTTTCCTAGTACCAACAGCAACATTAGTTGTCCTTTGAGATGTACTTGTGCCTGGATCCTTTGGCCTTTACAAGATCTAGAGTTGTGGCCAAGATTTCCACATTTGAGACATGTTACAGTTTTATATGCCCTAGACATCTTTCCATCCTTCACCATTTGAGCCTTTTCTTCCTTTGTTTTTCTCCTATTTTTCCTTGGCCTTCCAACTGGAGTGTTATGTTTTGGTGGGGTGAGTGTTGTAGGAATTTGAGATTTCTTCCACATGACCCTACCATTCAAACATCCTAGAGTGTAACTGTATGTGTGTTTCCATGTAGCTAACCAATAACACTTATGGACCCATTCTTCAGGTATGCCCACCTGAATTCCATTAAGTGCCATGTTGTAGTTGGCTGCTATAGCATGTGCACAAGGGATGCCTGTTAACTCCCACTTCCTACAACTACAAACCTTGTTAACCACATTAACCACACACTGATTACCATTTTGGCCCTTTACCTCATACTCTTCACCCCCATTCCACCCAACTGTGTAGTTATTAGCTCTGTCCATAGCTATTTTCAATAACTTAGTTGCACTAGGGGTAAGTGGTCCATCTGTTTTTTTAATCACAGCAAGAACATTCACCATCCTTCTCATTAGGTATTCCCTAATGTATTCTAAAGCTGTGATTATTGGTGCATCCCTAGCATCTAAAATCTTACCATTGAAACATTCACACAAATTATTCAACAAGATGTCTGATTTAGCTCTACCTGTTATTTAGCATTCTGAATGTTAATAAGTGTATGTCTAAGTACTATCTAAGTTAAATGGAGTTAAAAGTAAAGTGTGTTTACCTGAGAAATGGGATCTGGACCAGGTATGAGGAGGAATTTTAGCCAACCATTCAAAGGCTTCTTTGTTAAACTGTTTCAACTCCTCCATAGCCCTATCAAAATATGGAACTGTTGTTGCAGATGCACATCTCCATAAGAGTTCTTTATAAGCTTGGCCATTCCATTGCTTCTTCATGTTTTCATGGATATGCCTGAGGCAACTTCTATGTTCTGCACATGGGAACACATTGGCCATAGCAATGGCTAAACCCTGTTGAAAAAGACAAAGTGGTTGAGTATTAAATATGTTAGGGACTATAGTTGTTATAAAAAAGTCAAATGTTTTGCATGCAGACAAAGTTTGATACCTTCTGTCTGTCACTGATAAAGGTGAAATTGGAATCTTTGGTCATTCCAAGGTCATCACCAACACACTCCAAGAACCATGTCCAAGAATCTGTTGTCTCCTTCTCCACAATTGCATATGCTAGTGGGTATATGCCATTATTAGCATCAAGTCCAATTGCAGTCAACAGTTGACCTGGATAAGGTCCTTTCATAAATGCACCATCAAGGCCCAACAAATCTCTGCCACATGCCTTGAAACCTTTCTTTAATGGACCTAAACAGATGTAGATCCTCTTGAACATTCTTGTATTCTCATCAGATGATACTGAATCTCTTTCAACTTCAATCTTTATTGTAGTATCATGATTTGCCCTTCTCAATTCTAAACAGTAATCCCTCAACATGGTATATTGTTGCCTATAGTCTCCTTTAACTTGATTTAGAGCAGCTGCTTTAGCCCTAAAAGCCTTCTGTCTAGACACACCTAGCTCATACTTCCTTTGCAATTCCTCTTGAAGAGCTCTAATGGGAATATCAGGGTTTTTCTCAACTTGGTCAACAATCCCTTTTGACAAGAACTTGTGTGTGCAAGCAATAATTTTCCTTGACTGCAAGCACTTATGTTCTTCATTATAGGTTCTTACTTCCCATGTTTCAGAGTTTTTGACCTTAGTTATCTGCACAGCCCATGGACATTCATCTGGTGCAAGTGGTTTGGGCCTACCTCTACCACCTGAACTGATCCCTTTCTTATTAGGCCCAAGGGGGGTATCATCTTGTTTACCTTTTCCTTTTATAGTTTTCTTTTTGGGCCCAACATCAGTGGTACTAGGCCCTTCACCATCTAGTATAAACACTGGATTTCTACCAAAGCACTTTGCCCTAATCCTAACTTTATCATTCTTTGCCAAATACAGTTGCCTTCTAGTTTCAATGGAATGAAGTCTTACTCTTTCTTTTACATCATCTGCAGATGCAAAAGTTTGACCAACAAAGAAAAAGTGCTTATGCACAATGTTATCTTCACTTTCCTTAGCCTTTTTAATCTGTTTAAGCTTCTTTCTCCTTACCTTCTCTATCCCATCATCATCTGAATCTGTTCCACTTTCAAAATTGTCATTATCAATAACATCTAAGTCATCTGGATTTACATCATATTCAGGTTCTTGTACACTCTCTGAATGCCTAATCCACTCAACATCTGCATCTATATTGAAGTGATAATCAGCCATGTCCACATTCACTTCTTCTAAATAAGTGTCTTCATCAAATAAGTAATCCTCATCATCACTTTCATCCTCCTCTGTTCCACTATCTTCCTCACCATCAAGCACTGTTTCACCCTCAACCAATGTTTCTTCAGGTTCATTAGTGACAACCCTTGTTTCTTCTTGTTCACATCCAAATGGATCAAACTCATAGTTCATGGACAACAACTCTTGCATAATACCATCCACAGTCTCATTGGCATTCTCATTTGCAACCACTTGGTCTTCAACATTCACAGTTGGGGTGTATTCTAACAACAACCTTTTGGTTTTAGTGGGTTTAGCAACTGGTGTGGAAGATGGCATCTCCTCAATTACAACAGTGCTTGTAGGAGGGGGGGAAGCATAAGTGTCTAGCTTAGTCTCAAAGTGCTCACAGTAAACCATAATCAACTTATTGTTCTTGATATACCTACCTAATCCACGAACATCTAAATCATTACCTAATGCTCTTAATCCCATGTCTAAGTTAGTATCAGGAATCAGATAATGATAGTAAATGGGATCATCATTCACATATCCTAACTTTTCCATTACACCATGTATCTCATGCACAGAAAACTTATCTATATCACACCAATCAACATAAGCAACTAACCCATTTAGAACACTATAAAACATCCTATTATGTGGTCTATTAATACGTCATTTTAGTCGCATTATACATCTTTATAGGATTAAGGAATAAGTTTTATAATGTTGGTGTTTATTGAGACACTCATAAGTGTCCTAAGTATCTATTGCAACCGCTTCATAGAGGACACTTTTATTTTGGTCCTATTATGTCAAAGGTCCCATAATCTAATTTTATAGGACACTAACTGGCGTCCTATAAACCATGTTTTATTGTAGTACACTACAAGAAAACATGGTTTAAAGGACCCTTTCATGAGACACTTTTTAAAAGACGTCCTAAAATAGCTTCTAGTATGACCTCTTGAGTTTTGAGTCATATTATGTTGCAACATATAGGACACTTAATGTTTAAGTCCTAATAACTAAGCTTTACAGGACACTTTTTCTTTTTTAGTTGTATCTGTTTCAATCTAATAAGACGTTTGGTATGTACGTCCTATTATATTAAGCTTATAAGACCTTTTTTAACCAGGGTATTATAAGAATATAAGTTAATAGGGCACATAATATAAGAGTTTTATTACCTTGAGTTTTATAGGACCTTTTTATGTTACGGTCTTATTATGGTGGACCCTAATAAGACCATACGTATCTAGGTCTTATTATGTTATATAATAGGACTTTTTTTGTTTGAGTCTTATTACGATGGAGCTTATAAGAACACTTGAGATTTGGGTCCTAGAAAATCATGCGGGATGCTTTACATTTTAGGTTCTTATATGAAAATCATGCGGGATGTTTTACATATTATCATATGCCTACGCATGACAAATTGATATTAATCACTGAAACAAACAAATCGGGCTTGAAACCTAAATTACATAAGAAACCCGTTTTGTGTCGTACAATAATTATGATATTATGTTTGCATGAATTCCCAAGATACACATACTTGTGGTAGCATTACGATGGGTATGTGAATTCTTGATTAGTTTCATCAGGATCACAAACCATCTTGTAGAGTTCTCTTTGGTTGTTTATAATAAAGACAGCTAAGTCACCAGTACCTTGTGCAATATATGTGATGGTAAAGGTGAAAGTATAAAAAGAAATGAATCAGGTCACAACAACAAGGTTGGTGGGAGCTTGTGTGAACTGTGAAGGGGCATGGGGCTTTCCAACATCAACAAGTGGGGTCAGAGAAAATGATATGATGGGCACACTAGTCACATGATGGAGTTACTATTTGACAGCCAACAAAAAAAACATTTTATTTTATTTTTATTATATCTTTGAGAGAATACTTTGAATTATTCTCCGTTCTAGGGATACTTTGAATTATCCTGTAATTTAAAAACTCATAAAAGCTAAGTTTAAGGTAAATAATGTGTCGAGGTGTATGTCATTTTGGTGTTGTATATTCCTATACTAACTCATAACTAATTGCATTTCATTCGATGTAGGTGGGGAGAGGAGTTGCATATGCACCACCAAGGAGGTGAAGATTGGTTGTTTTTCGCTCATCCTCAAATTGGTTCTACCCACTATACTTCTCATCGCTGGCTTCTTGTCGCTCCTTCTGGCCTGAAATTTATTTGTCGAGTAATTTATTGAATTTAAGTTCATTATTGACATTTTGGTATCTTTACTCTTACCAATTTTATCTATGAGGTTCTTTATGTATTCTTGAATTGCAAACTACTTACAACTTTTTTTAATATTCATCTTTTGGGCTTATGATTCGGCTTTAAATATCAACGCGCGTGGTTGTTAATTTTGATTTTATTAGTTAGGAAGTTTGATAAAAGTTTATATTTTTGTGTCTTATATAAGTGTTAGAATTCATTTCACTAATAAGTACTACCGAATAATAAATTTTCATTTAACAAATTTTAGTCGTAACATAGCATAACTCGAAACCTAATGAGGGGCTGCTTGGGATCCTTTATTAATTGTGCATATCCAATCAGCATTTTGATAGAGGAGATAAGTAGCTTTGGGAAACTTTTAATCCGATTATTTGTGAATGAAATAAGGAGATTTGAATAAGCAAGTTGATACTGTTAAGCTTATTTCAAAAACGCAAATGGCAGAAAAACTGATATGTTTAATAAGAAATCCTAACTTGTCCCTATATATTTTCCTTTAAAATGTTCATACACTATACGTGCATCTTATTCTGATATGATACCTATAGGTTCAAAAATTTGTTTGATACACATGGTTTACTTCCTAGGGCACATGTAATATTCGACAAGAAACTGAATTGGTAAATCACAAGGCAAATAGATGACCGATGCCGATGAAATGTATATTTGCAGTTGCACCAAGTACAGCCTCACAAAGCTCAATCGATTTCAAAGTCCACCTTTACTTTCAATCTACATAGTCTAAAACACTCTTAAGTTAACTATTTAAACATTAACCTTGAGAAATATGGGAATTGTGACACATAATGATGAGCACACGTCCTCGGTCCCACCTGCAAGGATTTTCAAGGCCTCGATTGTCGAATTACACAATTTGATGCTAAAAAATCTTGCCTGATGCTATTAAAAGTATTGAGTTTATTAAAGGAGATGGTGGCGCTAAAGCATTAAGCAGATAAACATCGCTGGAGGTAAACCATATATCCAAATGCTGAATCAAATAGTAATATAAGTGGAGGTAAACGAGCGAGTCAAGTAATGGGTCAAAACAGACCGGGTTGACCTAGAACATTTTTTTGTCCAAAATGTATAACTTTTTAATATGATTAGTGTGTTTATATTCTAACAAAAATAATATTTTTTCAGTGATAATAAAAAAATTGTAAGCTAAATGATTTCAGAGGTTATATGTATCAGGCGACTTCTTATCTAATTGACCCGTTTTCTTTTTAGCATTTTTACCTGTTTGACCTATATGCTCATAAATCCATCTAATTAAATTCTGTAACAGGTCCAAATAGATGAGCCCCCTTTAATTATATGCTCATCTTTTAAATAAAATTATGGCATGCAGGTTTCGTGAAACACCAAATAGATGAACTTGATGAAAAGAAATTCACATACAAGTATACTTTAATCGAAGGGATGGGCATATCAGACAAGATTGAGAAAGTTTCGTATGATATTAAGTTTGAGGCTTCGTCTGATGGTGGGACTACCTCAAAGATGACCACAACTATTTACACACATGGTGATTTCGGGATCAAGGAAGAAGAACTAAAGGCGGGAAAAGAGAAGGTTTTAGGCCTTTACAAGGTTGTTGAAAAGGTTGTTGAAGCCTACGTCCTTAAGAACCCTGATGCATATGTTTAAAGATACTCATTTAAGATTGTGTTGTAGCCATGTTTGGCATTTTTTAGTGTTTACTTTGAATAAAGATCATATCGTTAATAAAGTTTGGCTGAAAAATATGTTTTAATGAAATAACTGATGGCTTAGCATATATTCATTGTGATAAATGTGTTAAAAAGTGCTTATCCCAAAAGCTGTTCAACAATCCAGTTCAACCATGACTTCCTATCGTCCTTATCAAGCTCTTCTTTCTGCTTCTCAATCCTCTCCTCTTCAAGCAATATTTCGTGCAAGATCTCAGCAACTTTTGTATACTCATCCTCTAACATACGGAAATCGTAGAATCCATCACGCACTAACTTACTAAAAGCGTCCATTTTTTTAACTTGAACCTTATATTCCTCAAGTTTTTTCTCCATATAGGTCTTGTCATTTAATGACCTCATTTCAATGGCCTTATTAGTCAACATTGAAAGTCAAGTCAACATTCAAACATTCAAGTCAAGTCAAGACATTTATTAGTCAAGACATTTATTATTCATTAATTTGTATTGGGCCTAAGCCCATGGTAATCATTCCAGAATGTTCTCTTGTATCCTATATATAGGATAGTTGTTATCAATAATAATCAAGGAATCAAATTAGCTTTCAATATGGTATCAGGCTAGAAAGATCCTTAAAACACCAAAAACCTTAACCTTCATCACAAAATAGTTGTCCTCCGGTCATCGGCAACTCGTCGATGATTCGGAGGGACCCCAAATTTAATTCGGCTTTTCTACTTGTGGTAGCATTACGATGGGTATGTGAATTCTTGATTAGTTTCATCAGGATCACAAACCATCTTGTAGAGTTCTCTTTGGTTGTTTATAATAAAGACAGCTAAGTCACCAGCACCTTGTGCAATATATGTGATGGTAAAGGTGAAAGTATAAAAAGAAATGAATCAGGTCACAACAACAAGGTTGGTGGGAGCTTGTGTGAATTGTGAAGGGGCATGGATCTTTTCAACATCAACAAGCGAGGATAGATAAAAGGATATGATGGGCACACTAGTCACATGATGGAGTTACTATTTGAAAGCCAACAAAAAAAAACATTTATTTTATTTTTATTATATTTTTGAGAGAATACTTTGAATTATTTTCCGTTATAGGGATACTTTGAATTATCCCGTAATTTGTGTTGGTGATTTGTGCTAAGGTCACAAATCCGCACGACTGTTATTTTTTCTCTTTTCTAGTTTTTTACTCCAGTCCGAGCTTTTGCGATTTCGCCGCTCGGACTGCGGGGGAGTGTTAGCTGTCAATTAGTTGTCATTAGTGTTGGTTATAGGATAAGTGTGACAACTGTATGATTTGTCAATCATTATCATGATTGTCAATCATTAGTTAATGTATAAGTTGTCCTTATCTTGTGTATGAGGTGTATCTCAATCTCATCATAATCCTAATCTCCTTGTAATCTATAAATACCAACCATGTGTTGAAGAATAAAATACGAAACACATTACCATTCTATATTACTCTCTTACAAAATTTTCTTCTAGATGCTCAACATCTTTCTGCCTGCATCTTTCTGTAAGATGCTTAACATCTTTCTGTATCTTTGGTATCTAATAAAAATACATTCACATATGCCAGGTCTCATTGATGCGAACCACAGTCGATGAGAACAAGAAGTTTGCTGAATTTATTGCTCAAAAAGTAAACAAAGCATCATCAAAGTTTCGTGTATGCCTACCAGAAATAGGAATCTCGGCTCTCGATGCACCTAGAAAGCCTTTCTATGATACCAACTGGTACCCTTATTTGAGAACTAAAAAAACCCGTTTACAGAAGATAAGAAGGTTAAACTGCTTATTTATCAAATTATGTCACGATTTCTGCAAGTCATAAATAATTTATGTTAAACTATGGAATATATCTTCCATGATAATTTATGTGAAGGTTAACCAATATCACATCAATGACACTGAGTTTGCAAAAGCTTTAGTTGATTCGATGTAGCATTTTAAAATAATAAAGGTAAGGTAACCTATGTTATGGCATTGTTTTGTGGTATATCTTTAGCAGAATTAAAACATTGTTATATATATATAGAACTTTAATAGTCTAATAGAGAACATTGACTATTTAGAGAAGGTTATATATTATAGCATCGTATATCTTTCTAAACCAGCCATAGTGCCATACCATGAAAGGCTAATCCACCTGAA
>BQNB010022118.1:13659-39781 GCA_026074375.1 Tanacetum coccineum | reverse complement strand
CAGGGTAACTAACCACAGGGACTAACAAAGGTAACTACAAAAGAGAAAATTACACAATTGGTCCCTGAGGTGGACCCCGAAGCACAAAGTTAGTCCAAAGTGCTTATTAGCCTAAACTCAAAAAAGCAAACTTACTTATCAGCTTAAGGGGAACATTTTTCATAATAAGCACTTAGTATAAATCTCAGTGAATAAGCCATAAAAATAAGTTCTTTGGGCTGACAGAAAGTTAATAAGCTTAAAAGCTTATTGAGCTTTTTCTTGGAGCTTAAGAGCTCAAAATAAGCTACAATTGAGGGAATAAGCTAACAAACCTAGGGGTATCCTAAATATAAGCTAGGTCACTAGATTAAGCCCTAGAATAAGCTAAAAATGACTTAAGCTATGTTGACAGTTTTAATATAAAACAGAAAAAGGGGGTTTTCAAGCCTAAATTAAGCTAAGTTAGAAAGGTAATTAAGCTAAGCTACTTTGGGGGCTTAAAGGGCACTTAATAAGCTACAACTAAAAGCTAAAAGATACTAGGTCCTAGTGCAAAATAAACTAGATAAAGGGTGCTGAATGTGGGTGCTCAGCACCAGGGGAGAAACAAACACAGCCTTAAGGGCTTTTTGAGCTTATCTTAATAAGCTCAAGAGTGCTTTTTAGCCAATACAAAACACAAACAGAATCAAAGGGGTGCCTAATGACCTTATATTCAAAAGATGAGAGCTTAGGAAACAATTTAGGCTGCTGAAATTGTGGCTTGAATTTGAGGGTTCAAAAAAAATATGCAAAGCAAAATTTGACTTAAACTTGGTCAAAGTAAAAAGAACAGAATATGGGCTTGGGTGAATGGCTAGAAACAACACCCAAGAGCACAAGAAAGTGTGCTCAAGCTTGTCTACACAGCTTGAGCACCTAAAACCAATTTGGCTTATTCCAAATTTGACAGCAACCAAAAGACATTTAAAAACTCATTTTAAAACTAAAATTGGTGATTTTAATGGATTAATTAAACCTACACACTCAGCCAAAAGTGGCTGAGTGCACTTGACCCATGCAAAACCCCATATGACCCGTTTTCAAGCTTAAACCAAACACCCCCTTAAATAAGTCAAAAAGATGTTTTACTTAGTTTTACTTAAAACTATTAATATAGATTGAGATTAATGACAGCAGGGTAAGAAAACAACAAGCAAACTCATTTTTCTTTCAGGATTAACAAGGCATTTAAAAGACAAATAACATTGAAATTCACAAGAAACTCCACATCAACTTCAAAACTTGAATTAGAATTTTAAAAACAGTACAATACACTTGAAAAGAAAGCTGGAAATCGAAATTACAAGTTGATTAAAATTTAAATAAAAAATAAGCTAAGAAAAACTAGTGTGTGGTCGGCATTGTGTTTTCTTGCTTTTATAGAAGTCCTCTCTTCTTCTCTTTGTGTTTCTTGTGTGAGGTGAAGCTCAGCAACAAATCCTAGCCATTGATGAAGTTTGTGCTTCTTTAAACATCAATCCCGCCATTGATATTTCTTGGGGAGAGTGGGATTGCCAACGTGGCAAATTAAAGGTTAGTGGGGTGTGGGTTTAGGTTGGGACTGGGTAAACGAGTGTGTGGGTAAAGGAATGGAGTGTTAACTCGTGATGGTGGAGCTTTTGAGGGAGTTGGCGGGAATAAGGTAGAAGAGAAGCCCGGGTTGGTTTGTTTATATTTGAATGTTTAGAAAACCCAAAAAGAAACCCCCATCTTTTATGCACTTGCCACTTTGTTTTGCCCCTTTTCTTTTAGTTATAAACAAGTTCCAAAGTTGGCAATCTGGGCCCTTGTGTTTTATATCAAAAGGGTTAAAGAAAGAAAGAAACAATGGCAGAATTGGTCCCTGCCTTTTATAAAGAGAAAACATTTTGTAAATTTGCAAATTCAGTCCTTCTCTTTTTTAAAACACTTTTCCTTTATAAAACATTTTCAAAATTGACAATTTCAGTCCCTGAGGTTTTATAAAAAATTGTTTTGGGCCAGGGTCTGGGCTTGGGTTATGTATTGGGCCCAACTGGGTGTGCTTGGGCCCAATAAGGGTTTGTGGGCTTGTATTGGGCCCAATTAAGTGTGTCTGGGCCCAATAAGGTTTAGGCTTATGTTATTGGGCTTTTTAAGGCCCAATAAGGTTTGGGTGGGTTTTGTGTGTACAATGGCTGAGATTGGCTTGTTCAAGGGCTAGGATCGGGCCTTCAAAGTCTTCATAGTCTCTGTCAATTGCACACAAATGGGCTGTTGTCATTGATTGAGGGCCCATTTGGTCTTCACAGTCTTCATCAATATACTATTGGGCTTTCCCGGCCCATCAGATGGGTTGAGATTGCAACCAATAGTATTCTTCAATTACGGCTCCGGTTTTGACTGTTAATTTGTTGAGTTGACTTTGACTTTGACTTTTCTGGTCTTTGGCTTTGATTTGGCTTTGTCCTTCACAGCTTTTCCATTCCGAGTCCCATTTCTTGCGTTGTTTTCTGTTTCTTTTGGTGTATATCCTTTTCTGCACCAACAAGTGTATAACAAACATATCTTTTGGCATAGTTTCTGTGGTTTTTTGGTCATTATTAAGGTCCGTTTTTTTCTTAATGGAGAAAGGTATGTGTATTTTAGCACATTCCACTTTCCTCCACTTAATCTGTTTTGAATAAGAGTCCTCAACAATATTTAGTTACTGCTAATGCTGCAAGAATGGTTTTTGATCTTTTACAATCACCCCACTACAAAATCATTCAGTCAGTGTTCATATATGATGATGATTTTGTTTGTTTTTACATTCAAATACAAACTTATTCTCCATAAACAAATAATTTTAAGTGTTTAGTGTCATCAATTTCCCTTCAGGAATTTTAGATATTTGACAGATGAAAATATATTGGAATGATGCCATACATTGGGTAAATAGTTGAGTAAGCGGCTTTCGGCTTTGCCTTTGATTATTTACATAGGCGTTTTATCTATATTTTATGAAGTGGACCCGCTCATTGTGTACTAAAATATTTTTTATGAACCGTCTCCAAATATATTAACTAAACCAAAACGCATTGTTGGGTGTGAGTCTGTTGGGATATAAATAACAAAGGAATGGTTTCCTTTTTTAAAATGTTCGCACAACAAAATGATCAAACGAAAGATGAATGAAGATTCTATGTTTACTAGAATTGACAAATTAATACGAACCGAATCCGCCCGTGTTGGGCGTGTTACGTTAACTGGTATATATATATATACTATATTATATATATATATATATATATATATATATATATATATATATATATATATATATATATATATGGGACCATTCAATACAAAACTACTTTTTTGTACAGAACCTACAGAACCACTTTGGACCAATAGAAATTTAGTATATTATTAAATGTTTTTCTTAATTCAAAAGGGTATAATAGTCAAAACACATTTTAATTTTTTTTAATTTTTTAATTTAAAAAACGTTTTTTATTTCCTTAATTTTCGGAATTTTTTTTTAAATTTATACTTTTTTAAGTATACAAGTTTTTCAGAAATTAAGGTGCATATGTGTTTTTTTTAAATATTGTAAATTTACATATGTTTCGTGCGTGGAATTGTTTAGACATCAAACTTATTTTTTTTAAATGGTAATTGCACTTATGTTATTGGTTTACATTTTAATCTTTGTATTAATAAATAAAAATATAGATTTAGGTTCATTTTTTTTGGAATAACAAAGTTTTTTGTGTGATACCAGGGGACCAATCTCCACCTTCATCTTCATCTTTATCTAATGGATAAGATTAAACTAAAATTATTTTCAAACCTTTTTTTTCAAATCTTATAATTCTCAAACCGTTAATCGTCAACGCGAAAAAATATACCATCACAATGAGCATTTAATTATCTTTCTATAGATATCCACTTTGATATACTTTCGACAAAAAAAAAATTTCAAGTTTTTTTCACTTTTTTCACATTTTTTTCACCTTTTTTCATATTTTTTCACGGTTTTTTCATTTTTTTCCACGTTTTTTTCACGTTTTCTCACTTTGATATACTTTCGACAAAAAAAAAATTTCCCTTTTTTCACATTTTTTTCGACTTTTTCTCATTGAAACTTGCATGAGATCATATATGATTTTTAGATTACTGTTAAATCATTAATATGAGTTAGTGTTAAAATCATGTATGATTTTGTTATGTCATATATGATATAGTGTTTAATGTCATATAATGATTTTAATTTTAGTGTTAAATCATATATGATATTAGTGTTTTATAATATTTGATTTTTAATTCCAAATTTCAACAACGGAAAAAAAAGAGAAAACAACGTGAAAAAACGGAAAAGCGAAGAAAAAAAAATTTCTCGAAAAAAAAAAAAACGTGGAAAACGAAAAAAAAAGTAAAAAAAAAAGGTAAAAAAAAGGTGAAAAATCTGAAAAAAACGTGGAGAAAGGATGAAAAAGACGTGAAAAAAACGTAAAAAAATTTTTTGTCGAAAGTATATCAAAGTGGATATCTATTGAAAGATAATTAAATGCTCGTCGTGATGGTATATTTTTTTTTACTTACGAATTAACGGGTTTTAGGAGATATTTATATTTTAAAAAAATTAATGAAATAATTAAATGCTTTTAATAACAACCATTGATTTTTTTTTAGATGGATGGTGTGGATGAGTCCCCTAGTATCCAACTTTTTTTTGGTATTCAATATAACTCTCCTCAAAATCATAAACATATACATGTAAACTCTGAATTTATAACAAAGCAAAAACCTAAATACAATACACAAATTTTGAGACCAAATGAAATACAATTAAATTACAATATGAATGTGTAAAAGATTAAAAAACATGTGTGCACGCTTCAAAAACATATATGCACGGCTTCGAGAACATATATGCACGGCTTCGAGAACATTTGTGCACCATCTAAAAAGCATAAGTGCATCTATTAATTATCTTGAACATATATGCACGGCTTCGAGAACATTTGTGCACGCAATCTAAAATCCATGCATCAGTAGACATCTTACTTGTATATACTCGGTGCTTAAGGCTTGTGAGTTCACCCAATGCCCATGAACCTGTATTTTAACTAAAAAACATTAGAAAAGACTTTAACTACATATTGAGAGGAACAATTATAACACAAATGTACACTTTATAGTCAATTAGCAAAAAGTTATTGTTTAACAACCAGATCTTCCAATATCATAACAAACACTGTAAATCTACGAAGTATATCACAACCCATTAATTTTATGGTATCTACAATTAAGCAAAATGCATTTGTTACAGATTAATAAAAACAAGAAAATGAATTAAAACCACCTAGTACCTCCCATGTGATATGGCTAAATGAAAAAATGAATGAGCCAAAAAACGTCACTGATGGAGCAAGATATCAAATCAACAATAAAAGCTACCAACCACAAATAACACAATACACAAACTTACGATTCGAGTTCATGTGGCATTTAACGGAATCGTCGGCACTAGATCTAACAATAAAAAAAACCCATTTAAAAGAACTAATAGTAACCGCAAAACGGCAAAATACAATTACGAAACCACCAACCAAATCCTACAAAGCAGAACCATGACCAAAACCACCACCACCCCTTTATAGAAAAATGGTACTTACATAGAACAAAAGGTAAACATAACTTACTTTATATGGTTTATGTCTTTAACGTTGGCATCCAAAATCAGTTTTAGATACACAGATCTTCAAAATGCTAACCGTCCAATATGACAAAAAAGGGTGTATGGATATGTATGTGAAGATTGGCCGGTTGATGTGGTGAAGGAGGCGGCTAACCGGTCGATGTGGTAAGACGGCGACGGTGACTGTTAAACATTTTTAGATCATTCGTTTTCAAAAAACCGTTGCTACTTGCTCGATCCAAAGGGATCTTTGATGTTTAATTTTTTTTCAGGCAGAAAATAGATCTAAAAAAAGAGGCGACAGTTTTTTTTGGGTGGTTCTTAGTTTTAGAGAAAAGAGATATAAAACATAAATGAGAAAATTGTTTTCCAGCATTTTTAAGGATAAAGGTGAATTAAAGTGTATACCTATAATACCCTTTTTACTTTTTGTTTAATACCTTAGTCTTTTTATTAGTTACAAAAATGGCACAAGTCGTCTCATTCATTGATTTAATGATCTAATGGTTATAATTTGGTTCTATAGGTTCTGTACAAAAAAGTGGTTTTGTATTGAAAATCTCATTATATATATATATATCATATATAGATATATTATATATATATATATATATATATATATATATATATACAGATATCTATAGATATGTGGCTAACTATGAGTGTGTAAATATGAATTAGTGACTGGATGCCACCTCAACGATGACGTGGACACCATTTTTACACTAAAATTCGACCATTTTTACACTAAAATTCGGAATTTTGAAAAAATATAGCCCTTGGCAAGGTTTGAACTCATGACCTATGCGTTATCATGTAACATGTTTATCCAACTGATCCAACAACCAATTTGTGTTTTACTATCCAAAACATTAATAATAAGTAGTATTAATGTATGTTGATATATTTTGATTTTCAAAAATATATCAAGATATACTTCCTAACCAAAATAATATCTTCTAAAAATTATAAGCCATCACAAATTACATACGCCTCAATTTTTATCAAAACCCAAAATCATGTATCTGCTATCCCAAATACATACGACTCATTCTTAAGAAAACCCCTAATGATCCTTTATCTGCTAAAACATCTTCTTCTCATTTTTTGGTTTTGGTTTTGAGAAACATGAATACATAAATCACCCTCTAGCTATGTACCTTTTTTCATAATGTTGCAACATTCCAGGTGTAAACCTTTATGAAGAAATCATGAAAAGAAAAAAAAATACATTGGCCGTTTTTGTTTTTTGTTATGTCAGTGGTTATATAATCTATGATATAGTTTTTCACTTTTTATATTTTAAGAAAAACTGATGACATACATGTAATTATGCTTTATGTTTATAGACGAGGATGAGGAAGCTGGCCAAGACAAAAAGAAAGTAACAGATGAAAAGGTAATGTCATGCACTGTTATCTATCAATCTGGTGTTCTTATTCTTATATGATACACCAATCTTACATCTTTTGCCATTTTTTCTACTTGTATTAAGGTTATCTATCAATCTGGTGTTCGACTACACTTTTCAACAAGTGTCTCGAAGTTATTGAAGCTCATTATCTTTATGGATCAGATTATGATTATATTGAAATCGCTATTCACCCTCAATCCATCATACACTCAATGGTTGAGACACAAGTTTTATTTCCATCTTACCCTTTCTTCACAAGCCTCAACTCTGTTTCAAAATTCATTTTTGCTTATATATTAATAAGCAGGTCCAACCGCTTATAGTAACTAAAATAAGCATATAAGCACTTTTAACCTAGATATTGAAAAACTGCTTGTCTACTCAAAAGAATACACTGGTCTTGGGTGTTCAAGTTACAGGAAAAGATTTTGATTTGTTTTGGTTTTAGGTGTTCATGATGGATTATATCACAATAGATAATTAAGAATTAAAGTAAAAAACAAAGGCTTATTTGCCAAACATAGCGTTAAGTTCATTATCAAAAACTGAACAAGAGAAGGAACAAAAAGTGAAGGAAACACAGGAGGCATAGGAGTTGTTGCCTTTGCAAAGAAATCACATACTTTTTTCGTTAGTGGTGTTGGGTTTCATAACCTAATTAACAATTAATTATCCGAGTAGTACCGGAATATATGTACGTATGTAGAACATATTTAATTAACAGATAGAAGATTGTTTACCTTATTTAGCTAGAAAACGATACACAGTTTAGCGTAACCGTAAAAACGTCTTCTTTATACGCGTGTGTATAATACAACGGGTAACCACTAGAATCATAAAGGTATGATTCCTCTTAAGCTTCACACACTTACGTTCTTAGCAACAATGAAGTATGCTTAGTATCGTGTGTATTAGCAAACAGATCTCCAAACTCTTGCAATTCACGAAACCCCCCCCCCCCCCCCCCCCCCACCGAATGTCCCTTTGTTCTTAGGGTCGAACCAACAAACCAACGAAACCCTTTTGGGTTATGTTTAGGATTACCGTTAACAAGGAGAAAGAGAAAGCAACCGAACACTCTTGGAAAGGTCTCTGCTTCGGTCGATACAAAGGGCGAACAAAGTAATCGCATAGCCTTGATATATGGAAGTTTCGGTATCGAGTCAACAAGATTGCACAAGGTCGACCACAATATAAATGTTTTGGTTTTTTAAAGCATGCATGCAAATAAAAACCTCAACATGTATATATATACACTTAGCTCTCCTAATCCCATTAGGGTTATGATGCTTGGGCCGTACTGGATAAGGTGGGTGTCAAAACGCTCCCTTTCAATCTTCGGTTTATTCATAATTAACCCTTTAACGTTTTAACCAAACTAATTATTATTACTTGTGTTTAATGATCATTTATTAAATAAGTAAGCAAAAAATTGTTTACGTATTTGTGTGCGTCCCTCTTAGGCTCGAGAATATTTTTCGGACATATTTTCATTCAAATATGGTCATATATTCCAACAGCTCCCACTTGGACACCTGTATGAAATAATACAATAACATTGGTAAGCGTCTAGCAAACACGCATTGTTACCTGATACATTCGAGTGTTGTTTCACAGGGCATGATCTATATGATCTATGAATTTACAATCCATTTGTTTCTTGATACCGTGGTTTAAATTGGATATGGATCAATGTAATCCATATTTAAATGATTCTGTCTTCTCATATATGATAGTAATCTCTGATACTGAAAATCAATGAAGACATATCTTCTTGAGTTCTTCAAGTACGTCCATATACATCTGATTATTTCTATGAGGGGCCCTTCAGTGGTATCTTCTTCTACACAATTTGAAGGATCACATTTCTTTATTGATACAAGTGTAATAGTTAATCATGTGGCATAAACCTTTCTGACATTTACCCCTTATTTAGTTACCTTATTTTCAGGAAAACTTAAATACTATATCAAGAAGGATATCAACATATGCTAACCTACTTGCATCTCAAGTTAAGGTTTTATGTAAATAAAAATACGTACAAGATTCACTTGATGAATCGATCATATGTGAATATCTTATTATGGCGAGAAATCCAAATATCATCTCATGAATATCATGTGAGTTTGGTGGACTCATCCTTACCAATCACTCAGAATTGTCTTAGTTTAACAATATTCCCATATTGTTAATCGACAACGGATTAATTTAGAATAATAACTATTATCATTCCGGATTTAAACTTGCTATATAGGACACTAATTTATATATAAAATAACAAATACCAACGTATCATTATCATTAAAATAAAATTGTTTTAATCCTTATCCAAATACTAATCCACAGATCTACCTGAAACTACTAGCAGGTCGAAGCCCCCATGCTCCTACCTCTGGCATGTTGAGAAGCTTCCTATTTGACAAAGCCTTTGTTAAAGGTCGTAGATTGTTATCTGTCGTGAACTTTAAGTATCTTTATTTTGCCCAGTTCAACACACTCGCGAACATAATGATATCTTCTATGATAGTGTCTGGCGCCTTTCTGAACTCCCGGTTCATTAGCATAATGTACTGCAGTTGAATTGTCACAGTACATATTCAAAGGTTCATTTATCGTTGGTACTATACCAAGCCCTGAGATAAATTTCCTAATCCAAACAGGTTCCATGGCAGCTTCTAAAGCAGCTATGTATTCAGATTTTGTAGCTGACATTGCAGTGGTACTTTGCTTGGAGCTCTTCCAATCCACTGCGCCTCCATTCAAAATGAAAACATATCCTGTCTGAGACTTAGTGTCATCTCTATCAGTCTCGAATCCAGCATCGTAATAGCATTCAAATCTAAGTTCTGTGCTAGGATTTCCACCATAAACCAAGAACATATCTTTAGTATTTCTTAAATACTTAAGAATGTTCTTCAAAGCCAGGTCCAGTGAGGTTCACCTGGGATTCTGTGGAAATCGGATTGTATATTTTGCAAGCGAACGCGACATTCAGGTCTAGTGCATCATAAACGCAACATGATGGATCCTACAGCCGACAATAAGGTACATTCTTTATGCGATTTACCTCTTTAGGCGTTTGAGCACCTTGTGATTTGTTCAAGTCAAGTCTTTCTTGCATGGGGATATGACCACGTTTTGGAATTATCCATTTTATATCACTGTTAAGATCTTATACATGTAAGCATTTTGACAAAGTCCAATTAATCGCTTCGATCTATCTCTATAGATTTTGATTCCAAGAATAAATGCTGCTTCCCCCAAATCCTTCATGGCGAAACACTTTCCAAGATAATCCTTTACACTTTGTAAACTTGGAATGTGATTTCCCATGATGATTATGTCATCAACATACAAGATGAGGAATGTAACATTACTCCCACTAGCCTTTTGATATACACATGCTTCTTCATAGATTCTTGATCAAATCCAAACCTTTTGATTTCCTCATCAAATATTTTATTCAGTTCATGCTGTTGCTTAAGTCCTAATAGGATCTTTGAAGCTTGCATACTTTTTCTGGAGGATTATGATCAACAAAACCTTCATGTTGCACCATATAGATGTCTTCATCAAGCGTAACCATTTAAGAAGGCTGTTTTAACATCCATTTTCCTATCTATAATCATAGTATGCTGCTATAGATATGAGAATTCTAATAGCTTCAATGTCAGCGCACACAGGTGAGAACGTTTCTTCTAATCAACCCGTAGAGTTGAGTGTATCCTTTGATTACAAGACGAGCTTTATAGCGTGTACAATACCATCCATGTCAGTCTTTTTTCTTAAAAAAGACACCTGCTTCCCAACGGTATTAAACCAGGAGGAAGATCGACATGACCCATACCATATTGTCCCATCATGGATTGTATTTCCGCATTCATTAGCATCAATCACTTATTAGATTCGGAATCTACTTGGTGGCTTCTGTAGCTAGTGGGAAGGGTTCATTAAGATCCCCTAGATTTGCTTCCTTACACCTCTACATTTAGACATAAGCGGTCTTTTGGAGCTCTCGACTGTTGGTCCTTTCGGACCTACGAAATCGAATCACTTCCTCTTTTTCGGTGGTTCAAACCCTCCACCGCTTAAGGAATGTTGCTAGTGATTTCGAAGGTGTTTGTGCTGATATCTTCTTATTCTTGGATTCTTCCTCAAGATCTACACATCTCCCACTGATTCTTGCTTATGGAGTAGACTTCTCAAAAGAATTCAGGCATACCTTGCAAACAACAATTTTGTTTTCAGGTGGGGGAAGTAGAAATAGTAAACCCACTCGTTTCCTTTGGTATCCTATGAAGATTACAGACTTAACAGATCTTTGTTCGAGTTTGTCAGGGTCGTAACTCTCCTTTTCACAAGAGCCTCACATCCCCAGACCTTTATAGTAGACAGCGTTTGGGAATCTTTTCCTACCACAGTTCATATGGTGTCTTATCTACTTCTTTGTTGGAACCATATTGAGAATGCGTGTTGTCAGACCTCTAGGCATATCCCAAAAGGATAAAGGCAGAGTGGTAGATTCATCATAAATCGCACCATATCTAACAAAGTGCGGTTTCTCTCTCAGTTCACTCCATTATGTTGTGGTTGTGTATGAGGAGTAAGCTGTTGAAAATCTCCTGTTAGCTTTTAGATAATCTTTTAACTCTTGGCTATGTATTCGCCACCACGATCTGATTCGTATTGCCTTAATGCGTCTTCAGAGTGATTATTCATACTCATTTTTAAACACTTTGAATGTTTCAAAGAACCTATGTTTATGTTTAGAAGATAAACATAACCATACATGACTATAAATCATCATTTGTGAATGTAATGAAGTAGCTAGGCACCTCGTTCTGACACTGTCTAAGTGGACCAACTACGTCAGTAGTATTATTCCAAGAGATCTTTTGCCCCTTATCGTTATACTGTGGGAAAGGTTTCTTTGTCATCTTGCTAGATCATAAAACAAAGTATTTGCCGTTATTCAAAAGATTATCATTCCGTTGACTTTTAGTAGCCATCTTGTTGCAGATCGTTTAATTCGTTTCTTGTTTATTTGAGCAAGCTGTAGTGACAAGGGATAAGTGGAGTCCAAGTTAATGCTTGACTCTTTTATGCTATCATTATTAATTAGAATTAACATTTGGTTAATGATCATGCATATCAATTTCATTATAATACCATTTCGAGGAACAACAATAAAATTTATAGAAACACCAATTCTTTGAAAGAACATTCACACAATCCGTTAAAAACACATTGAACAAATCCATTGTAAATCCAAACGAGAAAATGAATACACCTCTAGTTATAGTAGGTGCATATTGACAATTGTTATATCAAATCACAGGCCATTAGGTAAAAATAAGTCAAACTTCTAATTGCTTCTACTTGTGCGAGACACCATTGTCCACGTACAAGTAAAGGAAGCTCCTTGTTGCAGCTTCCTTTTTCGATCTAAATCCTGTTTTGTAATACATATGTTAGTACCACAACCAGTGTCATACACCCAGTGAGTTATTATTAGGGAAAGAAAATAATTCTATTGTGAAGATACCAGAAGAAGAAAATAGCAGAGTCCAACTTGCTTCCTTTTTTCTCTTGCAACTCAGCAAAGATACACAGGTCTAGTTCTTTTCCAATGGTCCTACCTCTCTATACAGGTCTGGTGGCAGGCATACATTCCGTAGCTGGGCGGTCCTTAGCTGTTGGCTTAGGGATGTTGAGGCTTGGTCTTGGGGGATATAAAACCTTCTTATCCTTTCCCTTGCCATTAACCTTATTCTTGCCTTTTGCATTAAGCGATTTTTTATTTGGCGTTTAGATTTACACCTTTTATATATCATTACTTGTGGTGTTTCAGCCTTCTTAGATAAACCCTTTATCATACTAATAAGTCATGCATGAATTTCACCAATTGTCTTTCCATGTTATGGGCATATGGTAAATTTCTTTCAATCCCACAAATCTTTTGTAAGCCATTAAGGTATTAAGGGGGCCCTGTTTCTAATGCATGATATCATGTGGTAGGCATATTAAAACCATGACGGTTCCTAGTTGCTTCCCATACATATTACTTTATCTTAAGGACCATAGTCGACAGCTGATGTACCTTCCTCTTTTGTAAGCATGGACAAGATTGGATTTAAGTCAAACTTCTCACTCCAGCTTGTTTCTCAAACATAGTTCTAAGCTCTGTACCATGTCATTACGGTTAGATGCATTCAAACTGTCTTATGTTAGTTCAGGGGTCATACTCCACGCCCATTAAGACAAGCAATTTCAGGATGAGCATATATAGAGCGGTCCACTGAGCCACAAAGTTAGGTTCTTGCACCAGCTCAGGGAGAGGAGGTAAAGGCTGTTCAATGACATCGCATTTTCTTCTCGTCACTCTAACAGACTAACTTAAGTCGAGCAAACCAGGTAATTGAAAGTTATTACCAGAAAGTTTTTCTTTTCAAACATCGATCTGAAAAAGCCAGAATGAGTTTATGTTTCTTGAACATGTAGTGTCATCTACAAAAAAAAAAAGTTCAAGAATAGTATTTCGATATACTCTTAATGAAAACAATTACCCAGGTTTAATTAATAAAACATATTAATTTCCTAGGTTAGGAACCATAAACTTGACATACCCCCACCACATCAGTTGATCTGCTAGTGATGGTGTTTTCAAAAGGTAATCAACGATTGATAATTCATAACTTTTGCCATTCCTAAACCATATGGGATTACTTTTTACAATAGATATTAGTATGCATATTTATCCCATCTATGCGCGTTGTTAACAGGTCTACCACAACAACGCCTAAGTTGTCCAATTTTAAACTGTAATTATGTGTCCAATTTTAAAACAGTAATTATGTAACACTCACCGTCTCACGGAAAAGCGTATAATTACCTTGTGATTGCAAATCTACATGCGTCTCACGCATAGGTAAAGAGCAGTCTACAAGTGTCTTTATAAATTGGATGGCAAAAACTTAGTTGAAAAAGGGTATTTTATTTGACGTGTCAAATATGTACGAAGAAGCATGCATACATCTTCGTAACATTTATTTTAATAAAAACTTTTACTCAATTAAGTTATTATTACGGTATCGCATATTATCCTTGTATCTTATACATAAATAGTGATACCTTAAAATTGACGATTCAACGTGTGTTTAAATGTAAAGATTTTCTTTTTATCGCGGGAAAAGATTAAAGAATGATTAAAAATCATTCAAACCCTAGACCATTCGCGACTTCCTACATAGTATACAAGGTAAGGAAACTACAACGTAGTCAGGTATTATAGGGTAATGGTATCTACAAGACCAAAGTCTTGATGAGTCTCCCCGAACCTTATCCTTGCAACTATATAGTACTTTTGCAAATTACGTCATTGATAAAAATTAAAACTTTAATTTAAAACACATTATGAACTATAAATTGCTAGTCTAATCATGGAAGATTTTACACCGGATGTAAGCCGGATCCATTTTTGACTTTTGCAATATATAGTCCATGATAAATCTTATTTCGATAATCATTAGTCATGTTTATTTTTGTTTTCAGAAAAACTCTTTTATTTTCTCACAAGTCAAGAACTTAAAATAAAACCAATAAACATCAACTAAGCTAAATAACATTTATTTAAACACACTTAACAATTAAGGCATGCAAACATTAAATATGATCCTAATTATCTAATAATAAAACATGCATTTATTCATATAAGGCTCCTTCGTCCTATAAACTCCGGCCACATACATCGAAACAATCGATTGCGTAAGCCTTATATAAATACATACCACATAGCACATAAAACTTTTTAACTATTTTTAGGCCCCATTGATTCACTAATAAGGGTCTTCCCGAATTTATGAATCAAGGATCTTACCAGTTAAGAAAATATTTAAAAATTATGTGTATTTTAATCATATTTAAAACAAATCTTTTTTAACAATTAACAAGATTATCATATCTAATATCAATCCATGATAAATTTGCATGATTTTATCATGGATCCTTATTAACAATTAACAAAAACTTAAAACAATTAACAATTAATATATCAAGTTTTTATATAAAGTTGCATACAACCTAAATCTCGTCTAATTAATTTTATTAACCTTCAAGATCAAATCTTTTTAACAAAAAACGCCCAACGGGGCATTAAAATTAATTATGAAACTCTAATTTTGTCCAACTTAATTTCTTGTAATTAAAGATTCTACACGATGGCTCGTGATGCCACTGTTGGGTTTTATGATCTAATTAACAATTAAATTAACACGAGTACGCAGCGGAATAAATGGTCACGTGTAGAACACAATAATTAACAAGATAGAAAACATGTACCTTTTAGCACGAAACGATACACCGTTTAAAGGTAACCGTAAACACCGTCTTCTATATACGCGTGTGTATAATACCACGCGAAACCACAAGAATCAAAGTATGATTCCTCTAAGCTTCCACACACTATACGTTCTTTAGCAAACAATTAAGTATGCTAGTACTAGTAGTGATAAGCAATAAAACCACCACGTTCTCGTAGAAATCAACGATTGAAACCCTTGTGGTTTTTCCCCTTGGATCGAACCAACACAAGAACCGAAAAACCCTTTTGAGTTTTGGTTGATCGATTAAACAAAAGAGATGGAGAGAGATTTAGGGATTATATTTTTCAAGGCACACCTCAACAATGAATCCCTTAACCTCTATTTATAGGCTAAATTCCTTGTGCTTACAAGGAAAACCCTCTCACCTTCTTAATAGGGGTTTATGGCCAATTAAAAAGAAAACCGTTACTTTCTTTTTCCTTAAATGCCATATTAATAACTCATTAAATATTTACTTTAACTATTTAACATAAGTTATGCTTATCACATAAATATATTACATTTAATATATTCTTTAATTGTTTTACGTATTAACGCGTGCGTCCCCTTAGGCTCGAAAATATTTCCGGACATATATTAATTCATATATGGTCATAATCCAGCACAAACGTCACACATACACTAATAATTATCTTTACACAATATTTTCTAAGGTTATTTTTTGTCTTTTTTCACAGCTTCGAGATATGAAACAATAACACTCGACACATCTCTAATCTAATCAAAATGGTGAGTATCCTTTCAAAAAAATCAACTATAAATAATTTTGATTCATAATGATACGTCTTTGAATGAAACAACCTAGTATATAGTTATATCATATGTGATTATGTGCATTGGTTAGATTATGTTTATTGGTGACCTTTACCAAACTGTTGAAGTACAAAATTAAATACTAATTACTTAATATACTACTACTACCTCCGTCCCACATTAAGTGTCCACTTGACTTTTTCAAAGTCTTTTTTCTTCAACTTTGACCTTAATGATTTCTTCTTACGTTATATGATACTTGATGCAAGATATATGAATGGATAGAGTTTTGAATATATTTTTCGTTAGTAGAATTTTCGTTCAATATTATATAACACAAACAAAAATATTTATGGTCAAAGTTGAGGAAAAAAGACTTAAAAGATTTCATTGTGGACACTTAATATGGGACGGAGGGAGTATAATATTGACACAATGATCGGCTGATAGACTGATAGTTGAAAGTAATTTCGACGAAAACAGAGTAAATGACATGCAACGATTTGGTGGTTCAATTCCTCAAATTTAATCCACAAAACAAAGGCATATATGCATCATTTAGGAATAGGAAACATGGAGTCTCATTTACTTTCTTTAAGTCTTTTATAATCTTCATTTTTAAACAATCATTATGTCACGTCCTGCCTAATTTTACGAGGTTACTCAGGATTCTGGATTGTTCTACACTTGACTAGAAGACTTAGTGGAATTCTATGGAAGGTGAGAGAAAGTCTTGGAAGCCTTTGAAAGCTCATGGAAGACCTAGATACTTCTTGTAGAAGGTTGTAAAATACGGCCCTTGTAGTAAAGCCCATTTGTAGCCCTAGTTTGTGTAGTATAAATAGGATCATCCTCATTTGGGGAGATCATCCCATTCTTCACTTGTATCACTTTTGTAAGGTTCTCTTTAGCAATACAAAGCATTTCCCCTTTCACTTGTGTTCTTTTCTTTAAAGCTTTCTTAGTTGCCTAGATCGTTAAGTGTTTGAGCAAGGCTGACTTAGTTGAGACTAAGTGCCGCACGGAAGACCCTTGTCGAGACAAGTTCGTGACAAGTGATATCAGAGCAAGGTCGATTCGAGGCAATGGCGATTGAAATCGAAAAGAACGCTGCTAGTGGAAGTACGGTTATTGGCGAGAACAGGGGTCGGGACGACTTACGTCATCAACCCAAGAAGAGAGGAACGTCCAAGGACGTTGTGGCAAGTTTGGATCAGAGAGTGGCGGGTGTTGAGACATCCATGACGGAGTTGAAGAACCAAGTTGAGGGCTTGGAAGGTTTGGACTCCGATTTTACGAGTATGAGGGAGGACTTTCCAGTAGCCCTCAATACTCTTAGTGGCGACTTGAAGCGTGAAATCCATAACTTAAGAGATTAGTTCATGGGTGAGATCACGAAAATACGAGAGGGGTTTGGAGATAAGGTCTCCACACTTCATCAAGTCATTGAAGGCTTGCAAGCGGATATGGCGTTGTGCAAGCAGTCCTTGGCTAGTGGCGGCGGCAACACTAATCATGGTCCGAAGATTGATGTTCCTAAACCATCATCGTTCGTGGGAAAGCGGGATGCTAGGGTGGTTGATGATTTCTTATGGGAGATGGAACAATACTTAGAAGGTGTCAATGTGGTGGATGATGCTTCCAAGATCAAGATGGTGACCCGATACTTGAAGGATAACGCGGCGTTATGGTGGAGAAGTCGGTATGGAGATATCGAGCGAGGTACGGCTACTATCGATACTTGGGCTGAATTTGTGGCGGATTTCAAGAAGCAATTATATCCGGAGAATGCTAAGAACGAAGCGAAGAGTCGGCTTCGTAAACTCAAGCAATCGGGGACAATACGGGAGTACGTCAAGGAGTTCACCACACATGTCTAAGAGATTCCGGAGCTTTCCGACCAAGACTCTCTCTTTTACTTTCTTGAAGGTTTACAAGGATGGGCTAAGACGGAGTTGGAACAACGAGGAGTTCAAGATCTCTCTACGGCTATTGCTCATGCTGAGGCTTTGATTGACTTTAGTACGAGGAATGAATTGTCTAAGCCGAAAGATCAAAAGGCGAACCAAGAGAAATGTGGGGGAGAAAAGAATGTCCAACCAAAGGTCGATGTTGCACGCAAACCTCCCATCGGAAAGGATAAAAACTTGAAGACGAGCTACAAGAGTGGTGGATGTTTCATATGTGATGGACCTCATAAAGCTCGTGATTGTCCAAAGAAAGCAAGCCTCAACGGTTTGTCGACTCATGAAGACGAAGAGGCGAATGATGGCGGGAGCATGGGTTCGATAAGGATCTTGAATGCAATCAAGGCGAAGACGAAGGTGCCAAAGGTTGTAGGAAAAGCCCTATAATATGTGGAAGCAACCATCAACGGTGTTAAGGTTCGTGCTCTTATTGATTCCGGTGCGACTCATAACTTTGTGGCAGATGATGAAGCCAAACGGCTGGGGATTAACGCTACGAAAGGAAGTGGAACAATTAAGGCGGTAAATTCTCCGGCCAAGGCCATTCATGAAGTGGCTAAGGACGTTCGGGCGAAGATAGGTGAATGGGAGGGGACGATTAATTTGTCGGTGGTCCTGATGGATGATTTCAAAGTGGTTCTTGGGTTGGAATTTCTCGATAAGGTACGAGCTTTTCCTACGCCGTTTGCTAATTCCTTGTGTATCCTATATGGTGGAAAGACTTGCATGGTGAGTACGGATCGGGATGCTAAAAGTGGAGCGAAGACCCTTTCGGCCATGCAATTCAAGAAAGGATTCAACAAGAGCGAGCCTTGCTATTTGGCGGTAACAATGCTAGAGACGGATGAGGGTTCAAGCAAAGTGGAGGTACCAAAGGTAATTGAGCGGGTACTTGAGTTCAAGGATGTGATGCCCAAGGAGTTGCCCAAGAAGCTACCACCTAAGAGATAGGTGGATCATACCATCGAGTTAGAGACGGGTTCCAAGCCCCCCGCCAAAGCCCCTTACCGAATGCCACCGCCCGAGTTGGAAGAGTTACGCAAACAACTCAAGGAGCTACTGGATGCGGGCTATATTCGACCCTCGAAAGCCCCATATGGTGCGCTGGTGCTATTTCAAAGGAAGAAGGACAGGTCCTTGCGGATGTGTATAGACTACCGGGCACTTAACAAGGTAACAATCAAGAACAAGTACCATGTTCCTCTCATTGCGGATTTGTTTGATCAACTTGGAAAGGCGAGATACTTCACCAAGTTGGATTGGAAAGAGCGAGAAACTTCAAACCAAGTTAAGACGTTGAGTCGGCAGGATAGCGGCGGGAGGTACAATACCAAGTACGGATTAGCGAGGGAGATGAGGCCAATACGATATGTGTAATCAGTATGGCTCTTACAAGTTCTTAGTCATGCCATTGGGCTGTTGACAATGCTCCCGTGGACATTTTGCTACCTCATGAATAAAGTGGTTTCACCGTTCTCTTGACAAATTTATAGGTGGTATACTTGGTACGATCTGTTGTTTATAGCCATACCCTAGAGGAGCATGTCTTGCATTGTTTGAAAACAGGTGTTCCAAGGTCGTATAACCGAGACAATGTCCTTTATGTGAAGTTAAAGCCAAACCCAAAACAACATAACAGATAAGTTGCCAGTACTCTTTCGCCCAAGATGAAGTCGAGTTCTTAGGACACAAGATCAAGGACAGAGGAATAATGATGGACGGTGTAAAGATAAAGGCTATCCAAGATTGGGAACCACCAACCAAGGTTACGGAGTTGAGAACTTTTCTTGGCTTAGTGAACTATTACCGCAGGTTCATCATGGATTATCTCGGCAATAGTATCCACTTTGACGAACTATAGAAGAAGATAAAAAAGCTTGGATATGGGACGAGAAGTGCCAGCGGCTGTGGAGAGTTTAATGATCTAAGCGTGTCTATGAAGTGCCGGTGTTGAGACTACCGGATATGGACCTGCCTTCTTGGAGTTACACACGGATTTGCATCGGTCACACTTTGCTATTTGGTGGAGTTCTAATGCCAACGGATGCATCGGACTTTGCTATTGGAGGAGTTCTAATGCAAGATGGACACCCGATCGCATTCGAGAGCTGGAAGTTAAACGAGAAGGAAAGGAAGTACACGGTGCAAGAGAAAGACATGACAGCGGTTGTCCATTGCTTGAGGATTTTGAGGCATTATTTGTTGGGTTCGAGATTCGTGATCAAGACGGATAACATTGCCACGAGTTATTTTCAAACCCAAAAGAAGTTGAGTCCCAAGCAAGCTCGTTGGCAAGACTTCCTAGCCGAGTTCGACTACCAATTGGAATACAAGCCGGGGAAGGCTAATGTGGTAGCCGACGCATTGAGTCGCAAGGTGGAGTTTGCGGCAATCACCCAAGCCCAATTCTTCCTCCAAGACCGAATCAAGGAAGGGTTGGAACATGATCCTTTGGCCAAGAAGATCATAGCTTTGGCGAAAGACGGGAGGACCCAGAGATTTTGGCTCAAGGGAGACATGTTATTCACCAAAGGAGATCGACTTTACGTGCCTAAGTGGGGCAACCTTAGGCGAGTAATCTTGAAAGAGTGTCATGATTCAAAGTGGGCTGGTCATCCGGGGATTACGAGGACATTGGCATTGGTTGAGGGCACTTATTACTGGCCAAGGATGGGGGACAATGTTGAGACATTCGTGCGGACGTGTCTTATTTGCCAACAAGACAAGATAGAGCAAAAAAAGTCAGGAGGATTGCTAGAGCCTTTACCGACGCCTAAGGGACCATGGGAGAGTGTTTCCATGGACTTTATCACATGTTTGCCAAAGTCGGAAGGGGGAGGAAGTATTATAGTGGTGGTGGATCGATTCTCGAAGTATAGGACTTTTATAGCCGCACCACCCGATGTTAAGGCAGATGATACGGCCAAGCTCTTCTTTAAGAATGTGGTAAAGTATTGGGGAGTGCCACATGTGATTGTTAGTGATCGAGATCCAATATTCACGAGGCGCTTTTGGACCGAGTTGTTCAAGATCATGGGGACGGATTTGAACTTCTCCACGAGTTTTCATCCCTAAACAGACGGGCAAACAGAGAGGGTAAATGCACTATTGGAGCTCTATCTTCGGCACTATGTGAGTGCCAACCAACATGATTAGGCTAAACTCCTTGATGTTGCTCAATTCTCTTACAACATGCAACGGAGCGAAGCCACGGGGAAGAGTCCTTTCGAGTCAGTCACGAGGCGTCAACCATTTACTCCCTATACCTTGGCCGCATCATATGAGGGGAGTAGCCAGACCGCTTACAAAACCATGAAGGAGTGGCACGAACAAGCGGATTTGGCCCGGGCATCGTTGGACAAGGCGGCTAAGAAGGTGAAGAAGTGGGCGGATGAAAAGAGGAGACACGTCGAGTTCGAGGTCGAAGATCAAGAGATATCACGAGGATGGCACGACGAGGACATCACGAGCTTAGGTGGGGGAGGATGTCACGTCCCTCCTAATTTTACAAGGTTACCCGAGATTTCGGATTGTTCTACACTTGACTAGAAGACTTAGTGGAATTCTATGGAAGGTAGGAGAAAGTCTTGGAAGCCCTTGGAAGCTCATGGAAGACCTAGAAGCTTCTTGTAGAAGGTTGTAGAATACAGGCCTTGTAGTAAAGCCCATTTGTAGCCCTAGTTTGTGTAGTATAAATAGGACCATCCTTATTTTGGGAGATCATCTCATTCTTCACTTGTATCTCTCTTGTAAAGTTCTGTTTAGCAATACAAAGCATTTCCCCTTTCACTTGTGTTTCTTTCTTTAAAGCTTTCTTAGTTGCCTAGATCGTTGAGTGTTTTAGCAAGGCTGACTTAGTTGAGACTAAGTGCCGCACGAAAGACCCTTATCGAGACAAGTCCGTGACAACTAGCTAGACTAGTAATAAAGCATATTCTCACAAAAAGTTTAAAACTAACACTTTATTAACTTATTATACATTAAGCATGCAGACGATGCCATTTTAGAGTTAATTAAGGTAGAACGACGTCGCTTTATGTTATTGCATGTCGTTTTGGTGTTTAGTGCCATTTTGATTTTTGGGTTGTAATTAGGTCTTCCATATTTTTTTCTCTTGGCTCGTCTTCCTTATAACCTAGGCGGTGAGTTTTGTGGCTTACTAAAGAAGCCAACATACATGTCTCCTTGGAGGGCTAGGTGTCTAAATCCTAATTACTCTCTCAAATCTACACAAAATCAAAATACACGTAAATCTCATCTTTATCTCCAGATATATCTGGGTTAAATTTGAGGCGGTGGTGAATGTTTAGTTGTTTCGATAGTTCAACATTGACGATCAGATTGTTTGACATACGATATTTTAGTTTCGTTTCTTAGTTTGTATCTATTAGTGGATTTGTAGATATGTGCATATGTTTGTTTATATAAGTTAATTAATTTATAGATGCGGAATTGTGGTAAGAGAGTGAGACCCATGAGATAGTTATTAGCAAAGGAAACTTGTAGAAGATAATGCATGTCGTCTTATTTTTTGGATGATTTTTAGGTCGATGTCAAAAGGAATGCAATTTGACATTTTCTTTAATAGTTTCTAGGGCTAATACCTTATTTTTTGGAGCTCACAATTAATCATGGGGCGATAGATACAATCAAAAAACCATGTTTGATTATTTAATGAATTCGGTCGAGAGTAGTTTAATATATTGGTGAGCAGAATCAAAAAGTATCTATGGAAATTGCAAAACTTGCATTGTAGTATGAGTCTTGTCGTGATAGTGGCTTCTCAGATGTAAAGGCTTTTGAAAATTCGCTAAAGATTACTGGATTCGGCAAGGAGGAAGAAGAGGTGGGAGAGATTTGTGTGATTTGTCACCAAGAGTACAAAGTGGGTGAGAAGCAAGTCGAAGATGGAATACAAGCATTGTTATCATGAAAAATGCATAGTAAAGTGGTTGCTGGAGAATGATACATGTCCAATTTGCAGGGGAAGAGCGTTCCTTTTTAAGTCATAAGTTACATGCCATTTTAATTATTGATTCATTAGTTTCATCGTATTGCTAATTTGGTGTTTATCATACTCTATTAAGGCTTAATGAACTAGTAGCGTTGGCTTTTGGGTAGCACACGAAGTTGGGCTCCGGGCTATTTACTAGTTGTGGTACTTGTTGCTTATGTGAAATAGTTGTGATTTGTGAGCTTTTGTTTATGTATGCGTTTAGATCTATTGTTATTATTTAAATCTATGGAATATTGTATATGAAAAAAATAAAATGGTGGTTACCGGAAAAAATGCCGGAGAAGATGGTGATTGCTGGAAATAATGTCGCAGAAGACGGTGGTTGCCAGATGTAGAGGACGTTGACTTTGTTCAAAAAAAATATGTGTTTAGTTACCAATTAATGTATTATACTTGTCATTTTTGTAATTGTATGTATGCGACTTGGCGGTCACATGGAGGTGACGTGGATGATAACCTAGTGAAATGGACGTGACATGGATAATAACCTGAATGAAATGGCAAAACCGGTTGGGGGTCAAAAGTTACACAAAATAACCTAAAAAAAGCATTTTACACTGAAAAGCCGAAAAAATAATACGCTACAAGAAATGTTAACTCGTGTCAAGTATAGTATATTTTTAAGCTATTTGCCCTAGGTTCTAAGGCTTCCCAATTGTCCTATCATGGATAGCTTAAATGGGATTGTTGTTGCGTGACTATTAATGTATGTTGATGTTTTTTTGTTTATATTTTTTTGCATTTTTGTAAATATAGATTATGTCTTTTTAAGTTAGATGATTTTACTTTGTTTTGGGTTGTTGTTGGATTTGTAAAAATAGATTGTATACGTTATGGTCAAAATACACATTTTGTGTATTTCATAGTAGCCGAATAATGTATATCGTATGTGTGTATTATTTTTGTATTAATGTGTTAATAATAGATATCCCTTTTATAAAGCGGTCATTATGGAGATCGCACATTTGAAGATTATAGGGATTTGTTAAAGTTGTTTAGGTGCTGTGAAGAATGTATCGTGGGGGAAGGTAAGCTCTTCGATATTTATGTTGTTTACATTTAATTCTTTTATATGTTGTGTTGATGTGTGCGGCCTTTATTTTATAATATGCCTCATTTATGAGAAACCGTTACTTGTTGGTGACAGATATTTAAGGTTTGTTTTATAATTGCGTTTTATTCTTTGCTAAACATATACCGATCAAAAGAAAATTACGGACGTGTGTTATATCTTTTTGGGTCTGATATGTTGTCATGTGTGCTGAGTTTATACAATTTGTATAATATGCGCTATCTTTTAAAGCCTCATATGTGGTTCTAAGTGTTGATTTTATACGATGTGAATAGGGTGTCGTCATAAGTTACGTTTAAAAGCGAAATGCATCACGAAATTACTTGTAATGATTAAAAGTCTATCAAAACATTCAGTGGATTGTACCAAACTGTATACGATTGTATGTTTTGTTTGTTGCCTTGTATGCAAAAAAATTAGTATTGTATTTTGAATTCTAAAGCTTATTGAGGTTATGATCTCATATTTAAGTTTATGTTTTCAGCGTGTCATTCATGCGGTTATTGCTGGAATTATGTGCCCTACGAAGGCAAAACTTTTTACTACACAAATTGGTTGCACTACAGGTGCGGATTTTATTTTTAATGATAATAGGTGAGGTTGTCTAAGTTAATACAATTGGCGGTAGATGTTGCTAGATATTTGGACCATAACAGACAGCGGTTTTAGGTATTTGTTTCCTCCTATGGGTGTCATGCATTCATGTTTTGGTGGTCGAGAAACAAGTCTGGTTGCCATATAATTTGTTGACATACGGTTAGCTACAAGTTGTGCTTTATTTTTCATTGATGTTCTTTAATTTTTTTTACTTTACACTATTGCTCGATTTCTGGATTTGTGTTTTTGTTTGTTTGAGCTTTCTGATATCGTTTAGCGTCTCATTTGTGGTCATGAGTGTTGATTTTATACAGTGAGTATAATCTATGTTTGTAAGTGGTTCGTGATATCCTTTAAACTATGGTATGTAGTAGTAAGTACCGACTTTAGGCGCTGTATATAAATTGTTGTCATAAGTGATGCTTTTCATAAATGCTTTAACCTATAATTTTAGCCGACCAATAGGGTGTGTAAAATAATATTAAGGTCTGGTGCGCGATTGATTTGAGTTAGGTATTTGTTTATACAAATGTTATTTGTATGTTATTGTTTTGGGCAACATGGCGGGCCTTACTGATGCTATGAGTTATGTATGATAATAAGTGGTATAAGTTTTGTTTTATTTATTTGTAGCAAAACGTTGCTTATATTTTATACTTCTAAAGTTTTTCAAGTGTTTTTAGAGTTCCAAAGTTCATTGGGAATGTTTTCTTATATTTGAATTAATGTTTTCAGTTTGCCAATGATGTTGTTGGCGTTGAAGTTTTGTGCATGTCGCATTTAACATCTTATAGGCATACACATTTTAGTCATCACAGTTGCAGCTTTTATTTTCAGCGGACATTATTTTGTGAGTATAATTTATATAGCAGTTGTTTGGCTATGATAATTTCGTCTTCCGTTTAGTTTTAATTTTTCCATTACGCACATGTTTCTCATATAATTGAAATCGTGTTTTGGTACTAAATACGATATATGAGTTCATGCGTGAATTGTGTATAGGCTATCGAAGAAATGTCAGGTTGATGCAATAATGTTGGGGTAAGGAGGATGGAAAAAATCGATATAAAGCTTCTGTGTGATGCTTGGAGGAGTATTTTAAATACGAACTATGCCAAGATTTATAAGGCACCTCAAAAATCCAAAGGAGTAAGTTGGTTGTTAAGTGGTGCGTTCGACATCCAAATGTAGAGTGGGGAATGGGAAGACACATCTATAGATTGACGCATTCCTTCATTGTAGTATGCAATCGC
>BQNB010022117.1:4624-63400 GCA_026074375.1 Tanacetum coccineum | reverse complement strand
ACCTTTTGCCTTGGTTAAGGGCATTTGGTTGAGATTTGCATTTGTGTTATTTTATATGTATACTATTTGACGAATCAATGACTGTCATCACAAATGAAGAGAATGAGCTGATTCCTACTCGATTGGTCACGGGATGGCGAGTATGTATTGATTACAGAAAACTTAATGAAGCCACCCGGAAAGACCACTTCCCTTTACCATTCATGGACCAAATGCTCGAAAGACTAGCAGGAAACGAATACTACTGTTTCCTCGATGGCTTCTCGGGTTACTTTCAGATCCCAATTGACCCAAAAGATCAAGAAAAGACAACCTTCACATGCCCATACGGAACTTTTGCCTATCGTCGCATGCCTTTTGGGCTATGCAATGCTCCGGGCACGTTCCAAAGATGTATGATGGCAATCTTCCACGATATGATTGAAAAAACGATGGAAGTATTCATGGATGACTTTTCGGTCTTTGGAGACTCTTTCTCCACGTGCCTAACCCATTTAGAAAAGATGTTGAAACGGTGTGAAGACACCAATTTGTCTCTAAACTGGGAAAAGAGCCATTTCATGGTAAAGGAAGGCATTGTTCTCGGACATAAAATTTCTAAGTCGGGACTTGAGGTTGATAGAGCTAAAGTCGAAGTAATAGCTAAACTCCCTCATCCGACTTCTGTCAAAGGTGTCCGTAGTTTCCTTGGGCACGCCGGTTTTTACCGACGATTCATTCAGGACTTTTCCAAAATTGCCCGTCCTATGACTCATTTGCTTGAAAAAGAGACTCCGTTTGTCTTTTCTGAAGAGGGGCGATTCCTTTAACACTCTAAAAGAAGATTGACTGAGGCTCCCGATCTTATTGCTCTCCAGACTAGGGACTTGCCTTTTGAACTGATGTGCGATGCTAGCGACTTCGCAATTGGGGCAGCAGGTCCCTCAGGCAAAGAAAAAACAAGCATTTTCAACAACTATCACTAAGCTAGCAAGACTATGAACGAGCTCAAACTCATTACACTACGACAAAAAAGAATTACTTGCTGTATGATGCCTTTGAGAAATTCGTTCAGAATTTGTTATGTCAAAAAGCATAGTGTATACTGATCATTCTGCCATCAAGTATCTCTTTGCCAAGAAGGATGCTAAGGCAAGACTCATGCGGTGGATTCTATTGCTCCAAGAATTTGATATTGAAATTCGAGACAAAAAAGGAGCTGAAAATCTCGCCGCCGATCATCTGTCCAGACTTGAAAATCCACATCAAGACAAACTCGAGAACAAAGAAATCAATGAAAGCATTCCTCTCCTCGAGACTCTTGTTTCGATTGCTCCTTCAATCAAAGTACCCCCATTGGTTTGCAGACTTTGCAAATTACCAATGCGGGGAAATTCGTGGTTTAAGGGAAGACATCACAACAAAAAATAAATTCTTCAAGGATGTCAAGACAACTATTATCTGGGATGATCCTTTCTTTTTAAGTCTGTGCTGATCATGTGATAAGACGTGTGTTTCTGGCAAGAAGCTTTAGACATTCTCAAAGCTTGCCACATGTGGACCTACAGGGGACACTATGGTGCCAATTTACCCAGCCAAAAAATTCTTCGATTCATGATTCTAATGCCCACCATCTACAAGGATCCCATGACTTTGTCATCCGTTTGTGACATTTTGTCAACGTCAAGGAAAAATTACGCAACGTGATGAGATGCCCACAAAACTCCAATTCCAATTTCGAAATCGTGACATCTGGGGATTGTTTATATGGGGGGCCGTTTCCTCCCGTCTCAAGAGGAAACAAGTAAAATACTCGAGGCTGTTGACTATTTGGGCAAAATGGGTTGAAAGCAAAAGCGCTCCCCACCAATGATGCTCGAGTTGTTTGTAAATTTTTTGAAAACTCTCTTCTCTCGATTTGTGCCGCCCGAGCTATCAAAGTGATCGTCGGAACTCCACTTCTGCAATGACCAATGTACAAAGGGCATGCTTAAGTATGGAGAACTCACCGTCTCTCTCTCCACCGATATCACCCCCAAACAATGAGGCAAGTTGAGGTGTCAAATCGTTGGTTTAAAGCGTATTCTTGAAAGAAACCGTGAGAGAAAATTGGGCCTCCTGGTCGGAGGCGCAAGCTAATTGCTTTATGGCCCTCCGCACAGCTTACAAAACACCCAGCGGAGTGTACTCCATAAAAAAGAAGCTTGTGTACGGGAAGGCATGTCATCTACCGATCGAGCTAGAGCACAAAGCCTACTGGGCTCTCAAGCATACAAATTTTGATGTTCAAACTGCGGGTGATCACAGGAAAATTCAACTGAATGAATTAAATGAACTTCGTGATCAGGCCTACGAGAACTCTTGATCATATAGAAGAAAACCAAGAGGAATACTCCGATGCTAAGATCAAAAACCCGCGTTTTCAACGTTGGTGATCGTGGTTTCCTCCTCTTCAACTCTAGACTCAAGATTTTTCCTCGGGCAATTAAAACCCGTTGGTCTGGACCATTCACAATTGTCCCAGTTTTTCCTTAGCACCGTCGAGGCTATCTCAAAACTAGCCGGGCCCACGTTAAAGTGAATGGTCTTCGATCCAAACATTACTTTGGAGGGACATACAACCGACTGTTTCCCCAGATTCGCCAAACATCCCCCATACCAATAATTTCGGGGACGGGTCAAGCTCGGGACCCTAAACAAGCGCTTCGTGAGGCCCCCATGCTTTACCGTAGTATGTAAATAAATAAGTGTTTTTGTTGTGAGAAGCTTCTTTTTCCCATATACCACGTGTTTTGTCCAAGTTTTGTGTGCTTTGGATGTAGGTCCAGGTATACCCAATGTGAAGGCTCTCGATTCTTCCATTTTTAACTCGAGCCTTCACATCCTCACTTCAATTTGGGAAGCCAGTATCCAAATCTTATCCGACTAACGTTTATTTTTGGCACACTCATAAACGGCCTTAGATGTTACGTAGTCCCCTTTGAAACATCGAGGACGATGTTTAGTTTCTTATGGGGGGAATCGTCGATTTGATATTATTGCGCCGGCAGTAGTTGTTATCAACGCAACCCTTGTATACCACCAAAATTTTTTGCAAAAATCCAAAAACAAAAAAAAATGAAAAAAAAAAAATTTTAAAAATTTCAAAAATAGAATAAGTGTTTTTTTCACCAGTTTTGACTTTCTTATGGGTAGTATGAGAATAATTTTTTGACTCGATCGGGCGGGTTGAGCCCTAGCAGTTCCTCCACTTACCACTGGTAGGCTAAGCTTCACGAGTTCGATTGCTCGAATTTTAAAAAATGTGAAGAACAAGAAATGATAAGTTTAAATAAAGGTTTATGTGTCAAGCAAGTCGTCTATAAACTATAATGAATAACTTATGTGTTCTTTTTCTCCCCATAACTTCTTCTAATCCACTATCATAACGTCTCAAGTCATTCAACTAAGTCAATCGATTTTTTAGAAAAAGCTTCAAATTTTGTTCTTGGTTCTTTTAAAACGAGATTTTTCTTCTTAATAATTCGAAAGTTAAAAATGCCAAAGACCATGAATGAGTATGAATGCAAAAATGCATGAATAGTGAAATTTGCCAATGAAGCATACAATGATTTATGGAACAATAAAAAGATGTGTCCGTGATAGCCCACTTGGTAACCAACGAGGTGGGGTCTAACTAAGACTCTTTGCTTTCTAATAAGGACTTGGTGTGTCGTGCTATCTCCAAACGCAGGGAACGAGGTCTAGTGTAGGGTTCAAAATAAGACACAATCATTAGCCATATTAGGAAAAGGTTTTGATGTGATTTCCCACTAACCGCTAAAGCAACGGGTGGGTTTTCAAACTAAAAAAAACCATCGTCGTTGGTTTTGTGATATCTTTCCAGGAGCGAGCCTAGTAGTGTTCAAACTAAACAACGCATTTCCTAGCTTAAGAAACTTAACGATTATAATGATGAAAATGTTGCAGAAAGTTCACATTAAAATCTCTTCTTAAAATCGAAGTTATCAAAGGTCCTAATAAGATTGGTGCATTTGAGTCTGGATTCGTCTTGAAGCACGACTTGGAAATAAGTTGACTATGGTTGAGGTTTGAAAATGATACACACTTTAAACCCATAATATTCAGTTGGGAGTTAAAAGTTCACAAGTCATAAGTATGAGTGCGTTAGCATTTAGACTTATAGTTGACAAATGATCCTTGTTTAATTGCTTGGTTTGGATCTAGTGAAAAATCGGGACGATGAATTCAGCCGCTCAGACATAAATTCCATAGTTTATTCTATTGTCTTTCTCATTCTCAGATGACCAGTGTAAAATAAAGAAGTTCAAACAAAAGTCAAGAAAAGAAAAATACAAAAACAAGAGTAGTCCCAATATACATACAAAATAAATGTGTTAATCGTGACTTGTCGAGGCTGTTGATTCTTTAGTTCCCCTTGACGAACACTTTGCTACTTTTCAAAGTTATTAGTCGAGGGAGGATAAGATTCTTAGTTTTCGTTAATGCTTACTTCATAGCATTGCGTGAGGACATCGCTATACCTTATATGGGATTTTTGGTAGTGCTTAAATACACAGACCTTTTACACTTTAAATACGAGCTGAAATAACCAAAAAAAAACGACTTAAATACCAAGATACGCATGTTTTTTGCTAATATGTATGTGCAGGAACGGAATAACCAAGAAAAGGAACTAAAAACAAAGCCAAAACAACAAAAACCGGACTCAGAATGGAAAAGCTGAGAAGGGAACAAAGCCAAAGCAAAACCAAAGACCTGAAAAGTCAAAGCATTCAAAAAAAGTCAACTCAACAAATTAACAGTCAAAACCGGAGCCGTAATTGAAGAATACTATTGGATGCAATCGTCAACCCTCTGATGGCCCGGAAGTCCCAATAGTATATAATGAAGACTGTGAAGACCAAATGGGCCCTCTATCAAGACAACAGCCCCATTTGTGTGCAATTGACAGAACTAATAAGACTTTGAAGGCCCGATCCTAGCCCTTGAACAAGCCCAATCTCAGCCATTGTACACTATCAAAACCCACTGAACCTTATTGGACCCTTTAAAAAGCCAATATACAAAGCCTAAAAGCCTTTGGGCCCAAATACAACCCAATGGGCCCAATACACAAACCCAAGCCCAATACTGGCCCAAAACAACTTTGATAACCCTAGGGACTAAAATTGTCAAGTTTAAAAATGTTTGTAAAAAGAAAAGTGTTTTAAAAATAAGAGGGACTAAATTTGCAATTTTACAAAATTGATTTCTCTTTGTAAAAGGCAAGGGCCGAATCTGCCATTTACTTATTCTTTCTTTAATTCTTTGTTTTTAAAACACAAGGGCTGCTTTTGCCAATTTCCGAACTTGTTTATAACTAAAAAAAAGAAAAGAAACAAAAGAGTGGCAAGTGAATAGAATTCGAGGGTTTCTTTTTGCCAACTTTGAAACTTTTAAAAACCTGCACCCAATCCCGGTTCACTCCTCAACTCCTTTCCCGCCATCTCCTCAAAAACACCACCATCACATGTTACCTCTCCTTCTTTTACCCAAATCCATCGTTTACCCAGTCCCAACCTAAACCCACAATCCACTAACCTTTAAACATGCCATGTTGGCAATCCCCCTCAACCCGAGAAATACCAATGGCAGGATTGAGCTTTAAAGAAGCACAACTCTAATCTAAGGGCTAGGATTGGAAGCTGAGGCTTCACCTCACACAAGAAACACAGCAAGAAGAAGAAGCAAGCAAAAGGACTTCTATAAAAGGAAGAAACACAAGCCGAAGACATTAGTTTTTTTTTAGCTTATTTTTATTTTTAACTAATTTAAAATTGTAAATTTAAAGCTTTCCGAATGTTTTTCCTTTGTAATTTTATTTGTTTCCTTTAAATTTCAAAGATTTATGAAAAAAATTCTGTTGCTTTTTGCTACTTGTTGAGATTATAAAGATTTAAAAATAGTATGTTAAATCTTTAACACTTGTTCTAATTTGCCTTTAACTGAGTCTAGTAACCATAAAATAACTATCCTCGCTTTTTGTTTAACCAAATAGTAGTTAAAACATTTTTTATAAATATTAAGGGGGTGTTTGGTTTAGTATGAAAATGGGTCATAATGGGTTTTGATGGGTCAAGTGCACTCAGCCACATTTGGCTGAGTGTGTAGGGTTAATTAATCCATTAAAATCACCAATCTTAGTTTTAAAATGAGTTTTTAAATGTCTTTTGGTTTCTGTCAAAATTTGGATAAGCTACATCAAGCACCAAGTGCTCAAGCTGTGTATGCAGCTTAAGCACAGTATTGGTGTGCTTTGTGTTGTTGTTTGTAGCCAAATAGAACACCACTTGTGCTGTCTTTTTACTTTGACAAAATAAGTCAATTTTGGCTTTGCAAATTTTTTTTAAGAACCCTCAATTTCAAACCCAATTATCAGCATGTTTTTATAAGTTTTAAAAGCTCATCTTTTGGAAATAAGTTCTTCCCTATGCCTTTTTTAATCGGGTTTTCATTCTTTATATCATTTAAAGCTCATTTGAGCTTATTAAGATAAGCTCAACAAGCCCTTAAGGCTGTGTTTGTTTCTCCCCTGGTGCTGAAACCAATTTTCAGCACCCTTTTTACAGCTTATTGTGTATTAAGAACTTAGGACTTTTTGCTTTTTAGTGTAGCCTATAAGTAGCCCTTTAAGCCCCCAAAGTAGCTCAGCTTAATTCCTTTTCTAGCATGGTTTAAAGTAGCATTAAAGTAGTGCTTTTTCTGTTTTCTTATTAAAACTGTCATATAGCTTAAATTGTTATCAGCTTATTTTAGGGCTTAATCTAGGTTCCCTTAGCTTATTTAGGTCTCCTTTAGGTCTAGTAGCTTATTCAACTAGTTTCTAGCTTATTTTGCAGCTTAAAACCTCAAAAAGAAAGACAAATAAGCTCATAAGCTTAAAAAGCTACTGCAGCCCCAAAAAGCTCATCTTTCTAGCTTATTAAGTTGGATTCAGCTTATGTGCCTTTTAGGAAAAATGTTGCCATTAAGCCCCTGAACAAGTTTGTTGTGGAACTATTTTGATAATAAGCCTATTGGAACCCTTCTTGCATATCCGGGGGCCTATCTCAGGGACCAATGTTGTTATTTTAATCTTTTATTTTACAAGTGTTAGTCCCTGTAGTTAGATAGCCTGTTACTCTGTTAGTCCTTGTGTCCTTTTCACTGTTAATCCCTTAGGTTAACTTTAGTTAGTTTATTTAATTTAATTAATTTAAATTAGGTTTAGATTTAATTAGTTTAATTACTTTTAATTGCTACAGTAACTTTTAGGGCTTTTTATATTTTTAGATTCCTCAACTTTTTCTTTATTTAATTTGATTTTTTTTCAGATTTTTTGTAGTTTATATAGTCCTGTCCTTTTTAATATTTTTAATTAGATTTAAAATAGTTTGAATCTTAGAAAATATCATAAAAAAATAAAAAATTAACAAAAAAATATTTTTCTTTTTAATAAAATTTTATTTAATCAGTTAGTTTATATTAAAAATATAAAAACTTATGTAGGGTAATTTTTGCTAAAAATTCAGTTCCGGGCCCGTTTACGAGCCCGCATTTTTCGTTTCTTACCGTTTTGTTCGTTTTTCAACTCCGTTTTTGAAAATTTTTACATTTTTTTTAAGGAGAATAGTTTTTAATTTATTTAAATTTAAAATTAATTTTAATAACTTTATTTTTGTAATTTTTAGTTTTAGCTGCGAATTAATTCCCGGTAGTCTATATTTGCTCTTAAAATTTAGGTTTATTATTTTTTTTTGTCATCTTTTTTAGCCTAATTATGTTCCCCGTAGATTTCTTAGTATTTTTAATTGCCATTGTTAATGCTCCCGTAGATTAGGTTTCATCCGTATAACTATTTCTGTTTCCCGTAGTTTATTTAAGGTTCCCATTTTCCATTGCTTGTTTCCGCTTAATAATTTTAGTTTTCTTTAAGTAATTTAGTTTATCTAGTAAAATCAAAATCATTTGTTCTACTCGATTTCAAAGCATCAATGCATTCGTATCGATTTACCCATACCCCCCTCGTGGGGATTTAACGACCGCGTGAAAAACGCTATACTACTTCTCGTATATTGACTCTGAGCTTATAGACTATCCTTACTATATATTTTGATTATTTTATTATATTATTATGCAATTTAAGGTTAGTCTGACCGATCAAGCACGAAAACTTAAGAAACCGAACCATAAACAAATTATATGAATCGATCGATATAAACCATATGGTCCGAACTAGTAACTTGTTGTAATCAACGATGTTCTAAAGTGGAGGGCCGAACGAGTGATTTATAAGAATACCGGACCAACGAGTAAACTAAACGTGAGGACCGACATGTAATTATTAATGTGGACCGAACGAGTGTCATCTAACCTGGACCGAACGAGGACTAAAAGTGAGCACCGAACGAGTTGATTAACAAATGGAACCGAACGAGTAAATCATAGTAAGGAACCGATTCGAGTGTGTCCTAATGAGAGACCGATAACGAGTAATCTACTATGGTCCGCATCGAGTGAATGTTTATTGAGGACCGAACGAGTGGATCAGGTATGAATCGAACGAGTGAATCATTGAAAGGACCGAACGAGTGACTATTTGCATGGACCGAACGAGTGATTGATGGTAAGGCCGAACGAAGAAAGATAGTGCGAACCGAACAGAGAGACAATTAGGAGACCGAACAGCAATCCTCATCGTAGGGACCGAACCACCAATAGGAGTATAGGGGCCCGAACAGGGCTTGTTTAAATGGACCGAATGAGTGTCATTTAGTGGAAACCAATCAAGGTGTTTCTTTGAGGACCGAACGAGTGAAGTTATCAACACTTAACCAAATTTTTGACATAACACACTTAAGATCAAATTTTTTCTAACTAAATTAATTGCCCAACAAATCTCTTAGGGTTAAATAGACAGTAAACAGCTTGACAAAACCAAGGTTAACTACCTTCAACTTAATTGTTAGAAGGTGCCGTTGTCTATACGCTATGTGTCTATCTAAGTAATTGATCTTCAAAAGTGCAAAAGTCATAAAGGTTCTCATGAATGAATGATTGTGTCTTCTTATAAACTGCACTCACTCTTTCTTAAACAGACTCATGGAAATCTCAATAGCGGATCAGATTGCTTTGGATGATGCATTGGTGGCTCCTGCTGACCGACTTAAGATTGGTAAATGTAATCTTCGCTTAAGCTCGGATGTTACATCAAAGGAAGCAACTCTTCAAGTGGTCTACGATGTGTTAAAACTCACTCCTTTCTACAAGGCATTCCAAGTCACTGCTGATGCTCCAGAGATCTATATGCAAGAATTCTGGGCCACGGCTTATGTTCATAATCGATCGGTCAGATTCAAAATGAATAACAAAAAGCACATTCTCGGTCTTGATCAATTCAGAGACATTCTTCAAATTTGCCCTAAAGTCGGTAATAAGAAGTTTGAAGAACCACCTCTTGAGAAGGAGATTCTCGCCTTTCTAGCTAGTCTTGGTCACTCTGGAGATATAAGGAAGATCACTGACGTTAATGTCAATAAACTGCATCAACCCTGGAGATCATTTGCTGCTGTCATCAACAAATGTCTCAGTGGTAAACCATCCTATGACAGTCTTCGTCTTTCTCAAGCTCAAATCTTGTGGGGTATGTACAATAAGAAGAATGTTGATTATGCATATCTTCTGTGGGAGGACTTCATTTGCCAATTGAGAACAAAGTAACGAAGAAGGGCAATGCGACGTTACTATCCTCGTTTTCACCAAGTTAGATCCATCCAACTTTTCCATGGATAAAGATCCTTCAATCCTCGAAAAACAAGGTCAATTGGCACTATGCCCAGAGATGACCCTATGTTCACAACAATCAATGGTCATCTCAAGGATGAAGACACCAGGGTTGTAACGGGACTATCTTGCCAGTAGCATTAACCAATACGAGGACATCCGCAACTCTGAATCATACAAAAGTAATATGCTATTGCCTTCAGAATGCTTCCTCCAAAGACTAAAAAGTAAGAAAAAGGCTGATACAGATACAATCACTAAGCAGAAGCCTCCCACAGTCCAAAGATGAAGAAAAAGAATCTGGAAAAGGAAAGCAAAGACTACAGAGTTGGAAACTATATCTGAGGCAGATTTGACAGAGCTGAGCATCATAATAATCACAAAAAGAAGCCGTCCAAGAAACTCATAGCTCTCATGTCAGTGGTTCAGGAGCAGAGGAAGGAACTGGTGTTTACCCCAGGGGCCCTCCCCATGCACCCTGATTATAATCCTGAGGATGATACTCTTGAAATCAAGTGACCGAGGATCAGATGATGAGCAAGTTTCAAGATGGAGAACGATGCATATAAAAATGACGTTTAATGAGACCACACAGAAGATGAAGATGAATGATGAACATGACGATGATGAAAAGCTCAAGATGAATATGATGAAGAACAAACGAATCAGACGATGGATGTTGATGAGTTTATCCTCCAAAGCTCACCAACTCTTGATATGACATAAATACATGAAGAGGAAACTGATGAAGAATGATTCTTCGACCACAATTCACACACCCTCGTCTATTTCATTCATCAGATGACGAAGATATGACAATGAGTGTAAGGAACGAATGTTGAAACAACAAAGTTCGGATGAATGCGGCTACATATAAGAAGGATCAAGGAAATGAGGCAGTCCGAAGATACCAATACCAATTGAGGTAGAGATGAGTTAATGACAGATGTTATAGTACCACAGTTCAAGCAACCCAGATATTAAAGACACTCAATATGACCCTGAACTCCCGGTAAATCCTGATGGTCAACCACAGAGCTCGTCTGTATATCTGGCTCCGTCACCAACATGCTGAATCCAAACCAAGATACCGTGTTGATGATCTTTTTGACAACATACTGAAGCCATCTCTCTAATTGATACTCCGTAACATCCATCATGAGCCTTCCTTCACTGCACAAACCATTTCGCCCTCCAGCCACGACCGAATCCGCTCCGTCCATTCAATACTCAACAACCACCAATTCTGAACCAGCTACTTACTACAAGCTCTCGCACAAAATCTTATCCTAACCTTTTTTATTATTGTTTTTTGCCGTCCGTTTTTTGGCTTGATTACAGACTGAAAGTGTTAGAAGACAACTTCTCGAACTCAGACAAAACAAATCAATATGCTGAAGCGCTCCTCCTCCCTTCCAGCATCGTTGAGCAATAGCTAGCAAAATAGGCAAACAGTGGACATGCAGTCCAAGTGAATATGAACAGAATTTGAGAATGAGTCTAATACTTGCAATCAACAATTCCTTGATTCAATTGATGAAGGAATGAAGAAAATTATCAAAGAACAAGTCAAAAAGGAAGTCTCCAACATCCACTCCACAAACGAGAAGTTATACCGATGCAACCGAGTCTAGGGTTCTGGTGCGATCATCAAAGGAAGCCAAACGTCTCATGTGTAGCTGCAAATCTTATCAGAACTAGACTGAAAAAATCTTAATTGACAAGATGGAAGCTCGTAACCAAGGCAATCAACAGGTCAGAACATTCAATAGGCAGCTCTACATAGGCATTAGTTGATGCGTAATAGAAGCCGACAAAATTCTTGTAGATACATAATGGCGTATACGTCACAATAAAAAGACCTAGAGACGAACAGTGATCAGAACCCTCCCGGAACAGGACCGGGGTCCAGAAAGAAGAAGGACAGGAAAAGTCCCCCTCTTCTACCAGTGCTGCAAAGTGAAACGTCAACCACTGACACAAAAAGACTACCCTACACGGATCTAAGACTCACAAAAATCTGTCTAGCCAATCTGCTCTGGTAGAGGAAGCTATGCAAACTACAGATTCGTTGAAGCACCTGCACACACAGGAATTTGAAACAAGTGTCCATGATGAACATAGCAGAAGAAGATGTCCAACATCATCCTGCTGTTTTTCAAACAACCTACACGACTATACCTATCTCCTGATCATGCATGGAATGAAGTCTGTGTCCTCTGCCGTTCATGAATCTGTCCAACCTTGGCTTAAGCAATCTGGGCACAAAGACAAGACCGCAGAGTCCTCGTTGAACTACCGACTCTACAATGACTTCTACGCTTTTGGATGAACCGCTCAATGTTCAAACGCTAACACCTGAATTCTAGCAGGCCTAACATTTAGCTGATGAAAGGCACATGCAGAGAGTTCACTGAACTTGAATATTTTTGTGAGGAATCACAATCCACATCAGAAAAATTGGACTGGATACAACCCTGCAGGTCTCCAATATCCTCATGATCCTGCGACAGCCTCTACCGTTTAATTCCAAATTCTCAAGGTCGACAGGTTAGAACCGTTTCATCACTATCATCAATAACGACCTTGAATACCTAGTGGTGGTGGTTCAAGCCGTAAGTACTCTACTTCAGTTACGTAAGACAAGTACGGCTGCAGATTACGGCATATCAAATGATAGAAGACTTAAGTGGCCTAACGCCAATGGGAGTCAAATGATAGTCACATACGACAATTCGCCCTAAAGGAATCTCACATTGGGGCAAAAAAGCGAAGACAGTTTCTATGCATTTTGCGACCTCTAGGGAATCAGCTCGTGACGTCTATTCAAAATAGACGGATTAGTGCTGTCACTAAGTGTAAATAGTCGAATGGCAAAGACTAATAAGTCCATCCTTTGACTGGATTACTGTACGAAGGGATGATGACGGTCTTTACAAGTTCAAAGAAGGCGACTTCCCACGACTAAGGATCCAAGACATTGAAAGAATGCTAGCTTCTGTCTCGTGCAAGGAAAAGTGACTAAATCTCAACTTGAAGAACGTATGCATTTAAAATGTCTCCTTAAGAATGTTACAAGACCCGTTGTCTTCCAGAGGTGTGTTGAAGATCTCAATTGGTGTTAAAAGCTATCAGAAGAAACTCAACTCACATAGCCTGACACTACAGATCCAACTAGAGACAAGACGCTTATACACCATACTCTGATCCAAGAGGATTCATCTACGAGAACAAAGACAAGAAGAACAGATTGATGCGCATTGACGAACTACACAAGTTCAGCGATGGTACTCTAGATGATGTTCGGACTGCTCTAAATGATCGCCTCAAGGGAATTAGAATGGAGTATTTGCCACAGACTTTTTGGAGCCAACGTGACAAAGCAAACGCAAGAGCTATGATCCAGGCGATTGACAAAAGGCTAAAGACAAGGAGGATAATGAGGAGTTTGGAGAGATTTGTCGGTGGAAGACCATACGGGGGTGACCTACGGCTACTACAAAGGACCATATGATTTATCATATGTTGTTCTCATCTTAAAAAGGTCAATCCTCGTAAATACATTTATCTTGTGAATATGTTCATTACTAGTGTAGACTTTTTGGTGAAAAATAAGATGTGCTCGAGTACAAATCTTTTTTCAAAGAATTTCTTAGTAAATTCAAAATTTTCAAATAAATTGTACTCAGCATCATCTTATAATCCCTCAAAAGTTAAGGGGGAGCAATAATATGTTCCAATCTACTGGCATATCTCATTTTGTCCCCGAACGGTTAATCAATTGATATCAAAAAATATCAAGGATGTACATTTTGATATTGGGGATAAAATGTGATAAACCTGGACTTATGAATAAGGACAGAAGTGATCAAAGAAGATGGACTCAATGCACTCCAGAACCATTAGCAATTAACTACGAATTATGATGCACTGTTAAGGGAGCTTTAGTGATAATAAAAACTCTCAAAGTGTACACCCTTTTGATATTTATATCAAACACTTTGATTGAAATTTTCAAATGTTTTTTTGGGAAGGATCGTGATGAAAACCCAAAAGACTGACCATGTTTCTGTAAATTTATGAAGTTATATAGCGGTTAGGCTTAGGTATTCGAGATTTCATGATCCACGCCCAGGAACCAGGAGATCTACCCAGGATATCCACTAGTTAGTGGTAAAGTCCTTAGTATGAAAAAAGGGATAAAAAAGTGAGAATAGGAAACAAATCCCGACTGAGATGGAGCCAACACTGGAACAAAACCCAACAAGGTGTTAGTGACTGAAGTCTCGGTAAAGCATTGAAGGGGTTGAAGAATGAAAAAAAAGGTAAGGATAAGGGTGAAAATAAAAGAAGCCCTCCATACACGTAGGCAAAACCGGTCAATTACATAGGCTGTCAAACACCAGGTGTTGTCTGACAATTGAAGACAAGTCATGGACCCAGTGACGCTAATGCACAAACCCCTCCCCCCCAAGCCACTCAAAGTCAAAAAGACTTTGTTTTCAAAACTCACGAGATACACTCATTTCTATTGACGTTTTCTCACAGTCCGAGTTAGTTGATATTGAAAAGGTGCACTCAGCACCAGCCCTCTCTATCACTAAAATCAAAGTGCACTAATTGAGTCTAGAGCAAAGAGATCATCGTATAAATCTCTATTAGGACACTTGTCAAATTAACTTGCCATAAGTCACACAATGTGATTTACAAGATACATTTTAAGAGTCCTTCGCATTATCCTTATGATTTTTCCAGAACATCAGAGTGAATTTATTCACAATAAAGATGGAAATCCTGCTTGAGCCAACATCAAACAAGCTCATGGTAGGTAACATTGTGCATTCTTTATGAATCAAACGTTACAAACTGAAAGAAACGATGGTGCGATTCTATAAAAAGAATCAAACTTGTTCCAGGAAATGGATCAAACGGTTTGTAATAATGAATTTTGAAATGATAAACACTCTCGTGTGCACAAAAAACAATTTTGTAAGTGATACACGATTGATTTTTCAATCAATTTTCTGTATCATCGTGAGATAGTAACCCCTGTTCACTTCTATCTGCCTGTCCTGCTTTGAAGACGTTCAGATAATGAGAACATGCTGAGTAGATGAATCAATACTTATGTGTTAGAAAGATCAATACTACAGCTGAAATCCTGTCAGAAGATTCTCTTAAATTGAATCTATCTGATCCCAGGTCGATCCTCACGATCTGAAGGTTGCTCCAATCCAAACCTGGAACGAATGAACAAAGCATATTCGTCCCCATGCTTTTATTCTAAGTTTTATGCAGGCTATTTAAAGATGGTGGTGAAGGTTCCTAATCCCAGCTGGCTCACAAGATCCATAGCCACATGCTCATACCCGACCGACAAAACATAAAGACATTATGAAAGCTCAAGTACATGTTTCAAGACTTCCGGTCTAAACCATGATACCAACACATCTTTCTAGAAAGTCGACAAGTTTAAGTTAAAGAATTCAAGAAAGATGCAACATTAAAGCTTTTCAAGAATGGTATGAGCATGTCGGTCCCATAAGTTGCAAGTTCACAAGATGGCAAAGTTACAAGAGGCATAGAGATTGTGCTTGGTTGATGATCTCAAGATGCTCAAGATCACAATGTCAAATACAAATTCAAGGAACAAGCTCAATCCAAGAAGTCAATGATCACTACAAACAGATTCACAAGAAGAAAGTCAAGAGTACGAGCAAAGACAAAGATAAAGCATATTATGCGAGGTTTAAAAAGTTTTTTAAATTGGAAGTGAACCTCCCTAAGGGGGAGATTGTTGGAAACACTAAACGTGCGGTCACTTTCCAGTTGTAAATAGTGTAGCTCGGAGTTAGCTATAAAGGATTAGATTAGTAATCTAGTCCGGCCCAAGGCCCATGGGAGGTCCAACTTAGCCCATGGCCGGCCACATTAGGCTATATATATACCCTCTCCTAGTCTTGGAGAGGGTTGGTTGTTCCATTTCACTACATTTCATTTATACACTTCATCCATTTTCCATCCAATCTCTCTCTAACATCACAACCCACATCTCACTCTTGTTCTTGGTTTGATCTTAAGATTACTAGTATTCTTCACATTGCTTATCATTTTTTATTAGTGGGATTTGTAGGCATCGACGAGGGGATTAAGAAAATATAATCGGATCGTCGTGCATGTGATTTTTCCGGCAACCGACGGCGGTTTCCGGTGGTGGTACTCGGCCAGAAAAGAGAGGAGGGGAGAGAGCACATATTTTGGTTTTTATAAAAATGGAAATATGTGTGTGTTGTTAAGTTTATATAGTAATTGTAGTTTGGCCTTTTGACGCCTTTCGTCCCTCCCTCTTTTCTATTTTAGATATTTGACACACCAACTTTTTACTCACATAAAAACTGACTACTTAAGCTCGGGCTTTCACTTCCGAGACTATTTTTATTTCCGTCACCTTAATTTAAATTTAAAACATTTAATAAAATGTGTACATTTTAAAACACGAATCCGGCTCAAACACGAACAAAATGACACATTGATAAAAATATAAATTGAAAACGATCTTAAAAATAATAACGAGTCGCGTCGTATATTTTTACGATGCTCGAAACGGTTAACGAGCGTGCGGTCAAACGTCGACTCGCGAAACGTCAGAAGTAAATATTTTAAAAATATCTCCAGTATTATTCGTAATAAAACACGAAAACAATTATTCTCGACAAATAAAATATTAAATGTCGACGTTCGATCATAAGAATTTATAAAATAATAATTATTGTCGGATTCACATCGTCTACGTCTAAAACTCGGGTTGTTACATTCCACCCACCTTAAGGGAGCGTCGTCCTGGTGCTCGTCCTTTCTTACTCGTCTTAATTCTTACTTGTAGTGAGACGGTTTCCTCACGATGGAATGGACTCACATGCTTCGATAACAAAAGATCACAGCGTTATAATACCTGCCTATATTCCGATAGAAAGTCCAACAAAAAACAATTGGTAAAACCGTGTCAACAATATTACAAATATATTTTACAATCGCTATTATTATAGGAGACAAAATACGTCACAGAAATATATCCGATAAAACCGAATCATATCGTTCTTAACATCTATAGTTGCTCTTATTATAGGAGATAAAATACGCCACGGATTTTCATCCGAGGAAAACATAAATCACGTCGTTTCCAAACGAAAGACCTTAAACGAAAGATCAACCCAAATCTTAGTTTGGTGATCATTTTAACAAAACAAGGCGCACACCGCTACACAAAACCGAAACATACATCAAAAATCAAAACCAAAATATACGTCGTTATCCAAAAACCAAAATAGGCGTAAATAATCAAAACCGATATGTATTCATATCATCATCCAAATCAAAATACTCATCATTATCCAAAACCAAAATACGCATGTCGCAATTCCGGTCTCATTTAATAATGCCCTACCGGTTGCGAAAATATTCAGGAGTATCTACGACCCCATCAAATGCGTTACAGCACAAAGAAAAATTATATATTCAATTAAGCACATAATCGCCTATTAGTTATTTTAAAATGACTTTTAAATTCAACCTCCTTATAATCATCACGCTTGGCAACAATCATGCTTGTTTTCCATAAGTTTTAGCAAATCATCTGTGCTTACTTATCAGGAAGCCTCAGCAATGGCTATGCTCATCACGCGGTTCATACCCAACCGATTAGATCGATTATTATACCGAGCTTGCCGGATGGCCATGCACTTTGGTAATGATCTCGACTAAATCACGGTTAGATTTTTGCCTACCATAGCCAAGCTTGCGGGTTGACATCCCCCGATTGACAATGGATTATCAGGCTTGCGTACCTCTCACATCGACCTTCATCTTCATTTGGGTAAGGACACCCATTCACTCACGTCCTAAGCCATATCACGGCAAAATAAAAGCGACCAATACGCTCACTACCATTCAAGAGCACATATCACATAAGGCACGTAGAGCACACAATTTAGTGGCAATAATCCCACTATATCACATATTGTCAAAAGACAAGTTTGAAAACAATCAAGAGAACAATTGAGCATCATGGGCTCGATACTCGTTTGATGAAAAATAAAAATCCCAACGTTTTCCGCATCGCGACTAACATAGTCGACTTGGTCCCAACACATCGTGCTACATCTCCGACGAATCGAATCATCAAATCAAATTAATTACTCGCATTCCTAATCTAATACCGTTCGGCTTAAGGCGTTAGTTACTTCGATCGTTCCTCTAGGATGGAAACGGACGTTACCATTCGACTGGAATCTCCAATCTTTTTGCTTTTTCATCCGCACAAAAGTCAGTATGTCTCGGAGTAAGGGCCACTACACTTAACCGTAGGTTAAGTATCGTATAGTGTCTCATTCAAATCCTTGACGATTAAGGTATGTCACAACTACACTACTAGTAGAGCCAACAGACCACTACTCTCGCAATTCGGAAAGAAGCTTCTTCACGCCATGCCAGTTGATACGTCAAAGGCAACGCACATCTTACGTAGGAGAAGTCTTCTCCATTTCTCATTTCCAACCTCGGAATGATCCTTCTCAGCTTCCACCCACCTTAGGAATCTTTACATCTCCAAGAAGATCCCTTCTCAGGTTTCGGTATCCAGGGTTTACACCCTTGAAGCTCAAATCTATCATCGCTTACTAGCACTAACCGACTATACTTGGTCTTAGACAGTCCTTCATAACAATTGCCGCTTTTACAAGCTGCTGTACATAAATTATATCTTTACGCTAAAACGCTTAAGAGTTTACTACGCTTGCGTTTCCCGCATATAATACTATACTGTAAATAGGCTATTAGAAACCGCGTATGAATTGCCGCTATTTTTCTTTCGCTCTCTGATAACCGCTACACTTTTACTCGCTTAGGCTCTTAGTAAAGTCTTAAAAGATATAAAAATTAATGCCGCTCGCTCAATTGTAAATGCCGCTTCTCTAATCGCTACAGCGAGATTTACCTAATTTTTATAAAACTAGAAAATCTGACTAATTGACTGCTGAGCTTAATAAATACTAAATAACAGGCTATAAAACTGCTCTTTGCCGCTTTCATGACACTAGTTGCTAATTTATTAAAATAATTTCTCTCCTCACTTGCAGGCTTGGCCGCCAGCTCTGCTTACTGGCTTGTGTCAGAGCTCTCATTTTATTGCCTCTATTGGACCAGCTAGCTTGTTGCCCGCTACTCCATACATCAAAACGGCTAATCTAAAAAATGCCGCTTTAACGCTTAACTCTTTGACTTTACAATTACTCATATAACTGTCATCATCTTAACTACCTGTAAACGCTTCATTACTTTACCTTTACTTTACCTGTTTCTTCGCTCGGCTTGCGGCTTAGCGCGTTTTGAGATAATTTAACTCTCATACTATCTTTACGCTCTTCTTATATATGAATTAAAATTTTATTCAAACAACAAAAGTACCCTTAACTAAACTTAGACGGCTACTTCAGACCTAAACTACGTACTAACATCGACCTTTTTAACACACATCGTATCCGAACAATACCGTAGGTATTTCCGCTTCGAAACGACTCGGCCATAACGACTCGCATGAGACTCTCTCTATGCAGTCACTGGGAGTAGGGTTACTTGCATAAAATCTGTAGCAGGGTAAAAATATTTTCTTTCTCCGAAAGTTTGACCCAAACATTTATCTCAATTATCATGCGTTTTTAATGGTGACGATTTATCCGACAAGCGGTTGTTCTTCCTAAATATGCAGATTGATCAGTATGCATAATTGAGACCAAACGACATCATGGCCTTTACCCGTCAAAATGTTTACTTTCTCATAACTTACAGTGCGTAAGTTAATGCAAGAAATTTTTCAAAGAAAATCAAATTATTTCAAAGAAGAAAGGAAGAATAGCATCACCTTCCATGTCTAATGTATTTAAAAAGAAAAAATGTTTTTTTTTATTTTTTTATAAAAGAAGTTTTTTATTTGACACCATAAGGGCGTTTTATGAATTATTTAGAAAACCCCTCCTTTCCATTGTTTTACTCAAACCAATTTTACACAACATAAGTCCATATGATCGCACAACCGACATTTGTTCAAAACACACAAATTCGTTAGTTGCAATCACATTTCCAAAATTATCAATTCACAAGAACATCAATGAAACAATGTGGTCCAATGGTCACAGGCAACAGTTTCGAAAACAATACCCATTCATTGATAGTGCAAGCAAGTATCATACGCATGCTAAAGATTCGCTAGTCTAGGCCACCTAACACTCGGGGTCAATTCAATCTCACAATGACTCGAGTTCCTCGGGGGCAACCACGACCTCCAAGCTTCACTCATAGTAAAACATACACAATGACACTTATTCATATCTCATAACCGAGAACAATCACAACAATTGTTATAACAATGCCGAAAATATCATACATACCAATCTTCCCAAAAATGAATACATCATATGAGCATTCCAACCAGTACACTAACCGTGAACGGTTTAAGTTTCCAATACATAAACTACATATACTTGAACACACCGAGAGTTTTAAATCGAAGTAATAGCTAAAGAATGCACAATCGCACACGCACGGTAACAGATAAAACTTTGAGGCAATAATAACCTCAATCCAATAAACCTAAATCTTGAAATCCTCCTACTTACTAGTAAATGGGACGATAATGGTATGAGGTTTCCAGATTACATAGGCCACTAGCCTATAAAATTTTCAGAACCAAAGGTGAAATTACCATTTTAGCCCTAGCTATCAAAGCTGCCTTTTTCCAAAATTTTATTGCTACACTAAATCGAGTGTATCTCCTAATCCGTGCGTTCGCAAAAGTCGAAACGACCGCTCAAATCTAAGTTTGTTCAATATCTAGAACTTACAGTTTTACATATTTAGGTGTTGCTATATAAGTTTTTGAACTTATTACTCATTCAAATTTTGTTCTAAATTTTGACTAGTTTTGCCATTTCGGCGATATCTCATTCGTCGGGCGTCGATAGGACTCCATCCGAATTCCTATATGTACCTAAGAGGTTTCTCTTCCTCCTAGTCTAATTTACCAGGTCTTTATAGACTAGAAATATTTTGAAACGTATTCAACAAGCTACTATCACAAAGTAGTCCCCAAAGAAATTTTGACAAATTTTTGTAGTTTACGAAAATGAACGTAATTTGAAATGTATTGATGCTTTTGATGTGAGATAAATTGGAGGTGGTAGCCCTAAGAGTCTTCTACAGGTACCTAAATTTCCTTTTGAAAAGTTATTACAAAAATATGGAGTTATACTCCTTTTCCCAACGGTATACCAGATTTGACTAGTTTTAGAAAAACGACGATATCTCACTCATCCGGCGGAGATATAATCCTATCCAATTTACCACATGTACCTTAAACATGTACCAACATCTCCATTGGCTTTATCAAGTGCCGTATGACCAAAAATAATTCACAATCAACCCCACAACCTGCTGGTTACAAACTGCCATAAAAATTCATTTCAAAATCCGACCAAACACCGTTTTAACTTATTCAAATGCCAATACAGAGCCATACCCGATGACTTAACACTCTTTCAAACGCATCAAATCATGGGTTTCCAGACCCAAACATTTCAAGACTTACTATGTAAAGGTCGATACAAGAGAATCAAAACGCAACACACCAACTTTAATCGAAGGCTTCAAAGGTAGTCGTTTCCAGACGACACGTTACGCGAGAATAAGTTAATAACTGTTTTCCAAAACAACGAATGGTTATGGGATGACATATGAAAGTTGCACTCCCATCAACCGAAATATTTCAAAATAATAGGTTACGAAACAACATATGCGATTTAAAAGCAACGGAAAAAATATTCGAACTCGGAGTCGCACAATAAGTCAACCCATTGGGGTCGACAAACTACAACGAATTAATATCATTACAAAGATACACAAATAAGGCGCGAAAAAGTTTCGAAAATAATCATATGACAACGATGTTTTCATCACGTATCAAAATAATTTTATCATATCGCAACGAAATGTTTAAAGGAATTAAACACTTCGCAAGAAGCGAATATCGAAACATATATAACCGTACATTATAGAACGGATGTCGTGTATATATATATATATATATAATCACTACTTGTACCAAGTGTCAACCGTTTGTTACTCACGTAATATGCAATTATATATATACCACATAAAGCTTCTAAGGATCGGGAACGATTACGCGCGCGGATATCGAACATCGGTGAAAGACTCGTGAAACTTTTTCAAAAATAGTTGTAGTCCAAGTTTTATAAAACGACTTAGTTCGCTACAACTCGTGCTCTGATACCATTCTGTAACACCCCCAAAATGCGATACGCAGCGGAATAGAACGATTGGGGTGCTACTTCATAATACATGCACACGAGTCCTAGTAAACGTTACATAGTACGTTTAATAAACACAATTTTTATTCAATTAGAAAGATCAGAGTTACAATTTTTAATACAAAAATTTATTTTCTGAAGTCACATCATGACTTAATTCTAAAACTTTAAAATTTATATTATGACATTGATTCACCGAGGCACCGTCCTTGATATCCGCGTTCCGTCCCATCCAAGTCATCAACAGCAATTTACCTGGGATACATGCTTAAAAACGTCAACAAAACGTTGAGTGAATTCATAGAGTTTATAAATGTAAATTTCGAGCACAAGTATCGTTTAAAATCATCATTTCATAACGACGTAGATCAGACACCGTTATAGGGGATTATTATAAGCCTCATGACATTGAACGTTACCATATCAATATGTCGGTGTCTATGTTTCCCAACAAGTTATGCCCACTATACACCATCGTTAAGTGCATATTACTCTCTATACAACGCATCTGTTGTGCCATTGCCCGACACGAGACGATAGCCAGTCGTCACGGATTGGAGGTGGCAACCTCCAAATAGTACTATTTCATGTATAAGCGTCTACCATTACCCAGTAGTTAACAATTCATGATTTCCGCGGGTCTTTTATCTAGCGAGTTAAGCTAACTTATAATAATCAAGACTACTAGCATACATTCGGGTCCCTTGTGTTCTATTTTTAAAAACAAGCATGTTATCCCCCTCGCGGGTTTATAAAACAATTAAAGTATTAAAATGCGAGGCTATGAACTCACATTGATCAAAAGCCGATGATCAAATAATGAAGTCTAGCACGATAATCCATAAACGCGATCACGACCTATAATTAGAGTCGCTCGATTACTATATCGAAAAGTATAATCAACGATGCGTACATCGTATCAATAAAATCATATATATATAGATAATATGTATTCATACATGTGATGAGAAATCCACTTGCGCCTTAGATCCTAAAACCCCACAATATTAGGTTACGATCATTCTTTTATTTATATCATTTATCTCTAAATCGAACACTTTTTATTTTAGGAAACTTTCTATTTTTAGAAAGTTACTATTTTCGAAAAGTTGACTCGGAATGGAAAAGACTGTGAAAGACAAAGCCAAATCGAAGCCGAAAAGTCAATCAAGTCAAAAAGTCAACAGAAAAGTCAACTGGTCAAAGTCAAAGTCAACACCGACATGGTCAAGTCAAAAGAAAGTCAAAGAAGAAAAAAATATAACTATAGGGACTGAAATTGCAAATTCCCTAAGTTATATTTACACAAGAAAAGAGAGAAATGAAGAGAAGGGCCTAAACTGCCTATTTGCCAAAGTTATACTACAAGGACTTAAACTGCCAAGTCCCATAAACATACAACATCAAGGACGTGTGATGCAATTTGTCATATAACTCTTGGGGACTTGTTTTGCCAAGTCCCCAAAACTCTTATAACCACAAGGACCATGGTTGCAAGAACTCAAGTCACTTTGGAGGACCAACCTTGCCAACTCCATAAACCTGCGCCTGTTATAACCCAAAACCACTTTTCCCGCCCTTGTCTTCCCCCCAAAACCAAACTCACGGGTTTACAAACCCATTTTTTACCCTGAAGACTATCACCACCACCATGGCAACTCTCCCCCTCCCCACTAAAACCCTAATCCCATTTGGCAATCCCACAAATCCCCAAGGCTTAGTGGACGGTTTAGATGATTTTTTGGTTTGCTCTCACCAAACAAACACAAGAAACACACAACAAAGAACCTCAACAGCCTATAAAAGAAACAAGAAGGCAGAAGAAATAAGAGTAGTTAGTTTTTTAGAGTTTTTAAATTTCCTTTGTAATTTTTAACTTCGTGTACTGTTGCAATTAAGATTTTTTTAAATCCTTTATTTTCAGTTGTACTTCTTGTTATTGCATTTGTATTTTCCATTTCTGAGCAATATAAACTAGTGTGTTAAGTTTGCTCTAAAATTTTCAAGTAATAAGCCGAAATCAAGCTAATAAGCTTTAAATTAGCTCAAAATAGCTTATTAATATCTCTCTGTTTTAAAAAGTGTTTTTAATATCACTAGATAGCATTTTAAACTGTTTTTTAGTTCCATATTGAGTTTCATACTGTTCATTTGATTCTTGTATGAAGCTATTTGGAGTAATAAAGCAACAAAAGAGCTTATTGAGCTTTTAAAAGCTGGTTTAGAGGCTAATGGAGCCATTAGGTAATGTTTTTATAGCCAACACACTCTACAAGAGTGGATTGTGACTGAGACTACAAAAAATCAAGGTTTCATTTCTCAATTTTCATTTAGCTTAATTTTTAGCTTAAGACATTAGCTTATTTATTTTTATTCCTGTTCAAATCTTTGCAAACACATTAGTTTAGGCTTGTTATTTAGCTGTTTTAAATTTTCATTGCATAAATTTGTGTAATATCAGTTTATCTTTCAAAACTGTCAATGTTAGTATAATAAGCTAGGTGAGAAAGTGGCTTATTTCCATTAATAAGCTATAAGTTTTAGTTTTAAAGTAGCTTAATTAGGTGAAAACTAGTGTGAGTAGATAAAAGGTTTTAGTTGTTTCAGTTTTTAAAATAGTCTTTAAGTACACTAAAGTTGGGACAGAATTGGTAAAGGGGTGTTTGGCATAAGCCTTAAAACGGGTCAAAATGGTTGTGGTTTGGGTTATGGTCATTAGGTTGGTTTAAGCTTAAGTATTAAGCTTGTGTTAAGCTGTCTTCATAAGTTTTAAAGCTTTAAAATTGATTTTCAAAAGTTTTTAAAACCATTTTCAAAGCTGTGAGTATTTTAAGAAAATCCCAAGTGCTTATTTAATTAAGCACTTGGATTTTGAGTGTTGTGTCAAAAAAAGTGTGCATTTTGTGTGTGTTAAAGAGCTGCCAAAACCATCTTTGGTCTTTTGACTTTATAAGTCAAAAATCACCAAGCCTTTTGAGGCAGGTTTTAAAACCTAAAGACCTTTTCACCATCAAAATCAGCAAGTAAAATGATTTTTAAAAGACTCAAAATTTGTAGCACAGCTGTTTATCTAAGTACTACAATCTGTTTCATCAAGTTTCATTCCCAATTAGAGCTTATTTGACAGCTTTTAATAAGCGGTCAAAGAAGCCACTATAGATAAGCTTAATCTCCCTGGTGCAAAGGGAGAATTTTAACCCCATTTTTCTTTGTCCAATTTAGTGTTCTTAAGCCCCAATTTTTTTGGCTTATTTTAAGAGCTTATAAGCTCTTGTATAAGCCTCAAGTTTCAGACTTTAGTGAGCTTATTTGTTGGCTTATTTGTTTTTTTTTTTTTTTTTTTTTAAAGCTCAAACCTTGCCTTTCACTGTTTGTTCAAAGCCTAGGTGTAGGTTTGCCTTAATTTTCTTTTCTGGCTTATGAGTTTATTTCATAACTCCCTGGTGTCCAAATAGCTTATATTAGAAATTTGTTAAGTTGTAAGCATATTACCCTTTTTGCTAGCTATTTAACAGCCAATGCTTAGTCCTTAGCCTTTTAAGCTCACTTAAGTTCTGTCAACATAAAGCTTGTATCTCGAACAGCATATGTATTCCCTAAGCTTTAAGCCTTTTTGGCTTATCTAGATTTAGATTAAGCCCTTTTGCTTATTTTTCAAAGTCCTAGCTTATTTGTCCCAAAGTGCCCCAAGACTTAGCATTTCTTTTAGCTTTTTAAGCCATTACTCAAAACAGCCCACCTTTAATCTTATTTTAAGCTTATTCAGGCTTTTTCATAAAAAGAGGTAGAAACAAAGTTGTTAAGCCCCACGAGCTTAAAAACTTTGCTTCTTTGAGTTTTCAAAAAAAAAAGAAAGACAAGAGGCCCGGGTGAGCAAGACTCGAACCCGGGACCAATCGATACATTCCCCTTTTACAAACACACTTACCACTGCGCCCTTGGGTCTTTTTCGTTAAAGACTCAAGGGGTTTAAATATACTAAAGGGTGTTTTTTGGCTTATAGGCTTAAAAGCTGTAATAAGCTTATTTTCGGGCTTATTTGTTAAGCAATTTTTTGTTTTTTATTTTTCGTAGGATCTTTATAGCGTAAAGTATTTTTAGAAAAAAAATTCAGAATTTTTCGAAATAGTTTAATATTTTTTTATAATTTAATTTCGTTAAAAGTTTATTTAATTCATAAAAAATACAAAAATTATCAAAAAAATATTTTGCTTTTTTGGAAAATTTTCTTTTATCATATAGTTTGTAGGAAAAATACAAAAATTTTTTCCGTAGGGTCATTTATACAACATTTTCTTTATTTTTAAAGAGCGGGTACCGGGTGCGGGATTTTGTTTGACCTCGTTTTTGGTCAAACGAACTCCGTTTTCGGTCTAGGTCTTTCATTCTTCGTTCTTTGGTCCCTAGAGTAGTTAGAAGTGAAAAATTCTTCGTAGTGGTTATGTTTAAAGATTTTAGGTTTTCACCCCATTGCTCGGGATTCGGCTCTCGTTTTCAGCTTAATTTAGTAATTTTTTAGGATTTCTTAAACGTTTTAAGTTTGTTATTTTCTAATTTGACTTTTTCAATCTCTCAAATCAATTCCTTCCTTCAAACTCAAATCTTCGACTGTATCGATTCTCCAGTCCAGCCTCGTTGGGGATAAACGACCCGGGAACACTCTATACTACTTCTCGGTTTTATTGCTCTTGTTGATTTTTAGACTTATATATATTTTATATTTTATTATATATTATATATATAGTGTAAAAATCACCAATCAATTTTTGGCGCCGTTGCCGGGGAGGCTGTGATACCGATTTTCGTTACGTTTGGCATTTGTGTTTGAAACTGTGAATATTTTCTTTTATTATAAAAATATAAAAAAGTACAAAAATATTTTTCATTTCTTTTAGTAAAATTATCAGATAAAAACCAAAGTAAAAAACCAAAAATATACAAAACATGTGTCCATAAAAAAAGAAAATTAAAAACAATTTATTCACAAATTGGTAAAATACCAAAATATAATATTCTCACTGAGTATATCATACTAACCTTCGGTGAACTTGTTGGTTCCCAATTCGAACAAAAGATATAAAAAACTTGCTTTGTGTCTCTACGAAATACGAGCTCACCTGAAAATTATACAACTATAAAGTGGGTATAAGGAGGGTTGTTCCTAGGAACTACGACCCGAAAGGAGAAATAAGCTTCGCGCTATTCCTACTCCTCCGCTCACCTGTGCGTTTATCTTTTTGAGAGCTACCGTGAAGTAAGCTGATTATTTGGTTTAAGTTGTCTTATCTTCATAGGTCCCGTTAAAATCAATTGTGAATAAATCATTGACAAAAAAAAACCAAAAAAAAAAATTAGTGTAAAATTTCTTTTTATATTTCTATATTGTGCATGCGCACTCGTTTTCTCAACCCTAGACTTGTCGGACACCACAAGTTCCGACATACTTCTGTAATCACCAACTATGAGAAACCTGATAATTCCTCCACAGTTACGAGATGCTGATAATCGTACCTATGGCGCAAATGCTCGCAGCACCACCGAGGGTTACGAGATGCGAAAGTTTTAGTCCAGAAATCAACCGCGGAATAACTTTGAGATCAAGCATGGTCCCTTCTGGAATCTTGTCCAAAACAAGCAATTTTTTGGAAATGATAAAGACGACCACAGCTCACATCCGTTATTCAACAAGATCACTCCTACGAAGAAGATTCCGAACGAACCAAATACGTCGGTTAAACTTAGGCTTTCCCGTTTTCTCTCGAAGGGGCACCCGGATTGGGCTAGAAAAAGAACCCCCCTCGGTCGATTGAAACATGGGATTGACTTGTTTCGAAATTTATAACAAATTCTTCCCCTCCCGCTAAAACGACAAATCTCAGAACTGAAATCAACAAAAGAATTTCCAGCAAAAATTTGATTTGAGACGGTTTTCTGAGGCTTGATCGTTTCAATGATCTTTTAAGGGGATGCCCTCATCATGGGTTTTCAGAATTGCATCAACTCGATACATTCTATAACGCCCTAAACTCAAATGATCAAGATTCATTGAACTCTGCTGCAATGTGGTAACTTCTTAGAAAAAATGCCTCGAGAATGATTTAAAAATCATCAGAAAGCAAGTCTAAGGTACGTCAATCAAGAAACAAAAGCCTGGTTATTTTTTGGGGGGTAAAAAGCTAAAATGAGTACAAGCTTCATCCACCCAACAGTCTCATCTGATGGTTGCTGAACTCTAAAGACATGGTTCGGGCATTAATTCCGATAGAAAGAACAAACCCCAGCTTCCCCCCCGTAAAAGACGGTTGAGACAAAGTTATGTAACTTGTGGTGAGGTCTTCTATCAAAATTGTCCAGCCACTAATAGCAACATTTACCATGACAATATCCAAGAGTATGTGTCCCCCAGGCCGCTGCGGCTAATTCAACCAAGTTAATTCTGGTTAATCGACCTCCGATGGTCTCAATCAAATTTCGACCTCCTGGTTTTTTCCTCCCGTTCAAATCCTCAAGCAAATAGCCAAAAAAAATTCAATCAGAAATAACTTCATCAAAACAGAGGAAACACTTTCAACCACGGTCAATTATCGACCTCAGTAAATCCAACCAGTAGCTCCATCAACCTATTAGCCCATCCAAGCACCTCTACTCAGACACACGGTGTGTCAAAACAATTTTGAAAGATATGTCACAGCCAAAGAGGCAGTGTTGAGAAACATGCAAAACAGGGAAAAAAAAAAAAAAAAATTTTGTGTGTGGTGTGTTTGTTTTGGGGGGGGGGGCTAAAAGAAAAAAAAAAATATTAATGTAAAACTAGGTCAAAAACCTGCAATCCCAAAGAGTGCAAACTTTACTGATATGCTTTCAAAATTTGTTACTGCAATACAGCTTCTACTTCCGGTTCTGGCACTCTTCCTGTAACACTATTACCAACCTACGGAGATTTAAAAGGTATCACTACCACGAAGTGGGTGTACCATCCAAGGACCGTAAGCCTTTAATCATGAGCCGAGGTGACAAAGGCACGATGCCTCCTTCTAATCACGGAAGCACCGAAGAACGTCCAACCTCCTGTTGTCAAATTCATCTCGTAATCCAAATCCGAGCCCAGTGTTTGTCTCCTGTTGTTATTCCAATCCTAAAGCATCAATTCCATTTCCATCAAGAAGAAATTGATGAAAGGCCGCAAGGAAAAAGCTAACGACCAAAACGAGGAAATCTATGAAATCTTAAGAGATTGAGTTTCGAGATTAGCTACTACCGATGCCTTGATCCCATGCCTAAATTTGCTTCGACTTTAAAAACCTTAATTGAACAAAGAAAAATTGAGCGAATTGGCGAAACTCCTGTGAAATAGAAACTGTTCAAGCAGTCATCCTCAACAAGTTACCAAAGAAACTTGGAGACCCTGGCCGATTTCTGATTCCATGTGAATTTACGGGGATTACTACATGCAACGCATTGGCCGATCTTGGTGCGAGCATTAATCTCATGCCTTATTCCGTCTGGAAAGATCTCGCTCTTCCCGAACTAACCCCAACTTGCATGACGCTAGAGCTAGCAGATCGTTCAATCACTGAACCAATCGGTATTGCTAAAGACGTCCGTCCTAAATGTGGGAAAGTTCCAATTCCAGCAGACATCGTATTGATGATTTTGAAACCAGACCCCCATACCTTAATTCTCAGGGCGATGTTTCTTGAAAAACCATCATGCTTTGATAGAAGTTTATGAAGGTGAATTACCCTTACGTGATGGCAAGGAAGCCAACACATTCCAATCTGGACAAACTTCAAAATACACAGCTGATAACAACCATATGACGGTAAACAAAATCGACGTCATGCATATGGCTTTTGATGAGTACTCAAGAGGTCCTAGGATTTTTTAAACGGATCGACGAGTGGACCAATATTAAGAGCTATTGTTTCTACTGCTTCTTCCAAATCTCACTCCTTTTCGGGATAGGATTTTCTTTTAATGGAAGAAGCAGATTCGTTTCTTGCTCTAGAAGAGAATCCAACTTCATCTGAGTTGAATCCACAAATAGGATCCAGAGGGGACATCCTCTTCTAGAAGCAATTTTGAAGCAGAGAACCACCCCCCAACAATATCTGCCTGAAGTTAGGAAAGAACTCAAACTCTGTGAAGCTAAAACCGTTGAACCTTCCATTGATGAACCTCCCGAGGTTGAACTCAAGGAACTGCCACCCCATCTTGAATACGCATTTTTAGAAGGTGACGACAAGTTGCCTGTCATAATTGCTAAAGACTTAAAAGATGAGGAAAAGGCAGCTCTTCTAAAGGTTCTCAAGTCCCACAAGCGAGCCATCGCTTGGAAACTCTCCGATATAAAGGGTGTTAGCCCGGAATTTTGTACTCACAAAATTCTAATGGAAGAGGACTATGAACCATCTGTGCAAAGTCAGAGAAGGGTAAACCCAAAAATTCACGATGTTATCAAAAAGGAGGTTGAAAAACTCCTTGAGCTGGGATTGATTTTTACCCCATCTTGACGCAGTATTGGGTGAGTCCCGGTACACTGTGTTCCTAAAAAGAGGTATGACTGTCCATCACAATATGTAGAGAATGAGCTGATTCCTTCTCGATTGGTCACGGGGATGGCGATAGTTGTATTGATTACAGAAGGAAAACTCAATGAAGCCACCCGGAAAAACCACCCGAAAAGACCACTTCCCATTACCATTCATGGACCAAATGCTCGAGAGACTAGCAGGAAACGAATACTACTGTTTCCTCGATGGCTTCTCGGGTTACTTTCAGATCCCAATTGACCCAAAAGATCAGGAAAAGACCACATTCACATGCCCATACGGAACTTTTGCCTATCGTCGCATGCCTTTTGGGCTATGCAATGCTCCGGGCACGTTCCAAAGATGTATGATGGCAATCTTCCACGATATGATTGAAAAAACGATGGAAGTATTCATGGATGACTTTTCGGTCTTTGGAGACTCTTTTTCTACGTGCCTAACCCATTTAGAAAAGATGTTGAAGCGGTGTGAAGACACCAATTTGTCTTTAAACTGGGAAAAGAGCCATTTCATGGTAAAGGAAGGCATTGTTCTCGGACATAAAATTTCTAAGTCTGGACTTGAGGTTGATAGAGCTAAAGTCGAAGTAATAGCTAAACTCCCTCATCCGACTTCTGTCAAAGGTGTCCGTAGTTTCCTTGGGCACGCCGGTTTTTACCGGCGATTCATTCAGGACTTCTCGAAAATTGCCCGTCCTATGACTCATTTGCTTGAAAAAGAGACTCCGTTTGTCTTTTCTGAAGAGTGTGTCGATTCCTTTAACACACTCAAAAGAAGATTGACTGAGGCTCCGATCTTAATTGCTCCCGACTGGGACTTGCCTTTTGAACTGATGTGCGATGCTAGCGACTTCGCAATTGGGGCAGTCCTCGGGCAAAGAAAAAACAAGCATTTTCAACCTATACACTATGCTAGCAAGACTATGAACGAGGCTCAAACTCACTACACTACTACAGAAAAAGAATTACTTGCTGTAGTGTATGCCTTTGAGAAATTTCGTTCATATCTTGTTATGTCAAAAAGCATAGTGTATACTGACCACTCTGCCATCAAGTATCTCTTTGCCAAGAAGGATGCTAAGGCAAGACTCATGCGGTGGATTCTATTGCTCCAAGAATTTGATATTGAAATTCGAGACAAAAAAGGAGCTGAGAATCAAAAAGGAGCTGAGAATCTCGCCGCCGATCATCTATAAACCTCAGATTATTTAGATAGTATTCCGAAGGGAACAACTTAAAATCCGCATCAAACAAACTCGAGAACAAAGAAATCATGAAGCCTTTTCCCTCTCGAAACCCTTGGCTCTAATGCTCTTCAAGATCAAATACCCCAAGGTTTGCCGATTTTAGCAACTACCATGCGGAAATTGTTATCAAGGGAATGACATCCAACAAAAAAAGATATTCTTCAGGATGTCAAGCACTATTTCTGGGATATCCTTTCCTGTTAAGATCTGTGCGATCCGGTGAAAAACGTTGTGTTTCTGGAACAAGAGCTATAGACCTTCTCAAGCTTGCACAGTGGACCCACGGGGGGCACTATGGTGCCAATTACACCAGCCAGAAAAATCTTCGATTCAGGATTCTATAGGCACCAACCAACTACAAGGATGCCCATGACTTTGTGACCCGTTGTGACATTTGTTCAACTCAAAGGAAAAAATTACGCAACGTGAATAGATCCACAAAAACTCCATCCAAAGTTTTGGCGAAATCTTTAACATCTGGGGCATTGATATTATGGGGCCGTTCCCGTCTCCAAGCTGGAACAAATTACATATCGTGGCTGTTGACTATTTGTCAAAATGGGTTTTGAAGCAAAAGCGCTCCTCCACCAATTATAGCCCGAGTTGTTTTAAATTTTTGAAAACTCTCTTCTCTCGATTTGGTGCACCCCCGAGCTATCATAAGTGATCGCTGGAACTCACTTTTGCAAGACCAATTTACAAAGTCAAGCTTATACGGAGTCACTCACCGTTCTCCTCCACCCGCATATCACCCACAAACACGTGGTAGCAAGCAGAGGTGTCAATCGTGTTTAAAGCGTCTTCTTGAGAGATCCGTGGGAAAGAATCGTGCATCCTGTCGGAAGAAACAAATAAGATGATGCTTAAGGGCCTTCGCACAGCGTACCAAAACAAACCCATCGGGTGTACTCCATATAAACTTGTGTACGGGAAGGCATGTCAATCTACCGATCGACTAGAGCACAAAGCCTACTGGGCCCTCAAGCATACAAATATTGATATTCAAACGCTGTGATCACAGAAAGTTCAACTGAATAACTAAATGAACTTCGTGATCCACCTTAACAAAACTCTTTGATCTATAAAGAGAAACCAAGGATACGACGATGCAAGAACAAAAACCCCGGCGTTTTTCCAACGTTGTGATCGTGTCCTCCTCTTCAATCTAGACTGAAGATTTACACGGGCAAATTGAAAATCCCCGTTGGCTGGACCATCTTCAACGCGTTGTCCAATATTTCCTTAAGGCACCGTCGAGCTATCCCAAAACTTCAGGCCCAACTTTAAAGTGAATGGTCCATCGTATAAAACCTTACTTTGAGGGACGTACCAACCGAGGTTGTCCCGAATCTCAACGATCCCCATGGACCCATAAATTCGGGACGGGTCAAGCGGTCGGGACCAACTAAACCAGCATCTTTCGTGGAGGCACCCCATGCATAATCCGTAGTATGTAATAAATACTGTTTTTGTTGTGAGAAGGTATATTTTCCATACCCCGTGTCTGTCCATGTTTGTGCTTGTATTGTATGTCATGTATCCCGATTGTAAGGCTCTCGATCTATCATTTTAACTCGAGCTTCACATCCTCACTTCATTTTGGGAATTCAGTATCCAATTCTAATCGATTAACGTTTTAATCATTGCCCACTTCATAAACGCCTTAATTTACGTAGGTAACCCCCCTTTGAAACATCGAAGACGATGTATTAGATCTAGTATGGGGGGGAATCTCGATTTGATATTTGCCTGCAGCGTTTTATTACGCAATCCCGTTTTATAACCACCAACTATTTTGCAAAAATAACCAAAAAAATGAAAAAAATTTAAAATTTCAACAAATAAAAAAAGTTTATGATCACAGTTTTGACTCTCCTAATGGGTGAATGAAATCATTTTTGGACTCGATCGCACGGTTGAGCCCCTAGCAAGTTCCCTCAACTTACCACTGGTGAGGCTACTCTTTTCAACGAATTTCGATTGCTTCGAAGTTAATAAGGTGAAAACAAGAAGTGATAGAGTTAATATAAGTTTATGTGCTGATCAAGAAGATTCTTTTAAAACTTATATGATAACTTGTGGCTGTTTTCTCCCATTAGCTTTCTAAATTCACCTAATCATAAAATCTTTCTACAATTCAGTTTAACAAGTCAATCGATGTTTTAGAAACGCTTCAAATTTGTAACTGATCTTTAAAACGAGATTTTTTCTGTTCTAATAATTCGACAGTTAAAATGCCAAAGAAGCATGAATGAAGTAATGAATGCAAAAATGCATGAATATTGAAATTACGCCAATGAAGCATACATTTGAATATATGGAGCAAGTAAAGATGTTGTCCCGTGATTATCCCACATTCCGCAAACCACGAGGTGGGGGTTCAAACTAAGACATTTTTTACTTTAAGGATTGGTGTCGTTGTGATATCTCACCAGGACGCGAGGTCTAGGGTGAGGTTCAAACTAAATACATTACCTTAGCCATATTAGGAAGAAGGAGTTGTTGTATTTCCCACTACGCTAGCAACGGGGTAGGTTTTCAAACTAAGAACACCGGTCGTTGGTTGTGATATCCTACTAGGGAGCGAGGCCTGGTAGGTGTTCCACACTAATCAACGCAAAAATTCCCTCGCTTTTAAGAACTTATGAGAATAATGGATGCAGATGTTGCAAAAAGTTCTACAGTTAAATCTCATTCTTAAAATCAAGAACGCAGGACCTAATAAGTATTCGCTATGAGTCAAGAATTCATCTTGAATTACGACTATGGAAATAAGTGATCTATGGTTGAGTTTGAAATGAGTAACACACAATTTAAAACCATACATTCAAGTGAGAGTTAAAAGTTACACAAGTCCAACTTATTGATATAACTTAAGCATGTAGACTTATATTGACAAATGATCTTATGTTTAATTGCTTGCTTTGGATCTAGTGAACAATCTGGGGATGATGAATTTATTACCCTACAGTACCACCCTAGAATATTCTATGGTTTGTTTCTCATTTCTATTGATCCCAGAGTTCAATAAAAATAACGGCAGTCAAACAGTAATCGAAAAAAAGAAAAAGAACATCCAAAACTATAGGATATTTAGTGTACAAATAAAAAATGGTGAAAACGGACTGTCGAAGCTTTTGATTCTTTTAGTTTTCCTTTGACAAGAACACTTTGCTACTTTTCAAAGTTATTAGTCGAGGGGGATTGAGATTCTTAGTTTTCGTAAATGCTTACTTCATAGCATTGCGTGAGGACACGGCAATACCTTAGTATGGGGGATTTTGGTATGTGCTTAAATACACATACCTTTTACCTTTAAAAACAAGCTAAAATAACCAAAAACGGACTTAAAATGCCAAAGATACGCTTGTTTTGCTAATTGTATTGTGCAGGAACGGATAACCAAGAAAAGGACGAAAAACAAAGCCAAAACGACAAAACTGGACTCGGAATGGAAAAGACTGTGAAAGACAAAGCCAAATCAAAGCCGGAAAGTCAATCCAGTCAAAAAGTCAACAGAAAAGTCAACTGGTCAAAGTCAAAGTCAACCCAAGTCAACCCCGGGGCCAAAGTTCAAGAAATATAAGTTTAGGGGCTGAAATTGCCAAACCCTAAACTTATTTATAAAGAAGAAAAGAGGAAAAGAAAAGAGAAGGGTTAATTTTGCAATTTGCTCAAAGTAACAAGTGGGGGGGCAGTTCTGCCAACCCCCCTAACTTGTACACCAAAGGGACGATGGATGCAAAGAGTTGTATAACTCTTGGGGACTTGTTTTGCCAAGTCCCCAAAAGTTATTTAACCACAGGGACCATGTATGCAATGAAAGATATAACCTTGAGGGGTCATTTTTGCCAAATGGTAAAACTTTTACTCTGTTACACATCCAAACCACTTTTCCCGCTCGTTTTTCCCTCCCAAACAACTCACGGGTTGTTTAACCCCCTTTTTACCCTGTAAACCCAATTCCACCATGGATACTCACCTTCCCCCTCCTCCACTACCTTTCCCAGCTACAAAGATGCCAACTTGGCAATCCCACACCCCCCAAGACCCATTTCGACGGCTTAGATTGAATTTTGAAGATTGAAGGGCCAAGATTAGAGGTTTAACACTCTCACAAAACAAACACACTTGTGTTTGTGTGTCTACAAACAAGCACAACAAGAAGAAAGAAGAAATAGAAGACTTAGTTATTTTTCGGCTATAAATAGCCTTGTAAGCCATTGTGGCAAACATTCGAGCTTATTCAGTTTTAATTCAATTTTTAATTAAGTTTTTATTGTAGTTTAAAGTATTTTTAAGTTAATCTCTTTTATGCAATTGTAATTTTCAATTTTAATGAAAAATTAAGCCGTTTTTTTCTTCATAAGCTCTCAATAAGCTAATTTGAGCTTATTCTTGTTAATAAGCTCAAATTCAGTTTAATACTTTTTATAAGCTCTGCTCATATTGCTTTTAGGTTTGAATTAAGTTCTAAAATGTCCATTTGGGTGCATTTGGAAGCCATTGAAGTAATAAGCACCACGAAAGCTTATATTGAGCTTATTGCACAGGTTTAGATGCTAAAGGAGCCATTAGGAACAGTTTCTAGGTCACTCACTCAGAAAGAGTGACCTTGTTCTAAAACTCAAAAATCAAGGTCTAATCTCCAAATTCTTACTTACTTAATTTTTAGCTTAAAACCTTTAGCTTATTTGTCTTTTAGTCTTTGTAAACACATTAGTTTTAAGTTGTTATTGACTGTTTAAAGTTTTTATATTGCATATTTAAAGTGTCACAATAGCTTTTTCTCAAAAACTGTCATAAGTGTATATAAGCTAGTAGAGAAACTAGCTATATTTCTTAATAATCTAGGATTTTTTAGCTTTTAAATAGTTTAAATAGGTTAAAATAAGTAGGAGTAGATAAAAGGTTTTTAAAGTTTTAGTTTAAAAATGGATTCTAAAACCATTTTGGTTTGACAGTTTTGAGATAAAGGGGTGTTTGGCACAAGACCAAAACGGGTCAAAATGGTTATATGCATGGGTTAAGTCAGCTTAGTTTGATTAAGCTTAAGTTTTAAGCTTGTATTTAGCTGTTTTCAAAAGTTCCAAGGTTTTGAAATTGCTTTCCAAGGTTTTATAAAACCATTTTTTGAAAACTGTGATTTTCAAAGAACATCACAAGTGCTTATTTGAATAAGCACTTGTGAGTGTGAGTTAAGTGTCAAAAAAGGTGTGTCTTGTGGTGTTAAAAAAGGGCTGCAAACACCTTGGGTCTTTTGACTTGTTAAGTCAAAAACACCCAAGTCTTTCTTATAACAGTTTTAAAAAAGATTTTAAGCCTTTTTCACCACACAAATCAGCAAGTATTTAATGGTTTGTGAAAGCTAAAAATTGGTCATAAGCTTCCCGACTTAATACACAACACTCAATCTGTTTGAGCTTATTTATTTTTTTTTTTTCCTATTTAGAGCTTATTTGACACCTTTCAAAAAGCTGTCAAATAAGCTCTAAATAGGAAAATAAGCTCAAACAGATTGAGTGTAGTGTAAGAGGAGCTTATGCACCAATTTTTAGCTTTCACAAACCATAAATACTTGCTGAATTTGTGTGGTGAAAAAGGCTTAAAATCTTTTTTTAAAACTGTTATAAGAAAGACTTGGGTGTTTTTGACTTAACAAGTCAAAAGACCCAAGGTGTTTGCAGCCCTTTTTTAACACCACAAGACACACCTTTTTTTGACACTTAACTCACACTCACAAGTGCTTATTCAAATAAGCACTTGTGATGTTCTTTGAAAATCACAGTTTCAAAAAATGGTTTTATAAAACCTTGGAAAGCAATTTCAAAACCTTGGAACTTTTGAAAACAGCTAAATACAAGCTTAAAACTTAAGCTTAATCAAACTAAGCTGACTTAACCCATGCATATAACCATTTTGACCCGTTTTGGTCTTGTGCCAAACACCCCTTTATCTCAAAACTGTCAAACCAAAATGGTTTTAGAATCCATTTTTAAACTAAAACTTTAAAAACCTTTTATCTACTCCTACTTATTTTAACCTATTTAAACTATTTAAAAGCTAAAAATCCTAGCTTATTAAGAAAAATAAGCTAGTTTCTCTACTAGCTTATACTACACTTATGACAGTTTTTGAGAAAAAGCTAATGTGACACTAAACTATGCAATAAAAACTCACAACAGTCAAATAACAACTTAAACTAATGTGTTTACAAAGACTAAAAGCAAATAAGCTAAAGGTTTAAGCTAAAAATTAAGCTAAGTAAGAATTTAGAGATTAGACCTTGGATTTTTGAAGTTTTAGAACCAAGGTCACTCTTTCTGAGTGAGTGACCTAAAAACCTGTCCTAATGGCTCCTTAGCCTCTAAACCTGAGCAATAAGCTCAATAAGCTCTTGGGAGCTTATTACTTCAAATGGCTTCCAAATTGCACCCAAATGGACATTTATGAACTTAATTCAAACTAAAGCAATATGAAAGAGCTTATAACAAATTTTGAGCTGAATTAGAGCTTATTAGCAAGAATAAGCTCTAATGAGCTTTATTGAGAGCTATTGAGTAAAAAGAAGCTTAATTTTTCATTAAAATTGACAGAATTAGTGGGAGGGGGGGGGGGGGGGGGGGGGGGGGGGGGGGGGGGGGGGGGGGGGGGGGGGGGGGTACAATTGCATAAGAGAAAGTAACTTAAAAACACTTAAAACTTAATAAAAACTGAATTAAACTTGGTATGAAAACTGAATGAAAACTGAATATTTGCCACAATGGCTTACAAGGCTTATTTATAGCCGAAAACTTAAAACTAGGTCTTCTTTCTTCTTTCTCTTTGTTGTGCTTGTTTGTAGACACACAAACACAGGTGTGTTTGTTGTGTGAGAGTGTTAAAAGCTCTAATCTTGACCCTTCAATCTTGAAAATCAATCTAAGCCGTCGACTTTGGTCTTGGGGGATGTGGGATTGCCAAGTTGGCAACTTTATGGCTGGGAAAGGTAGTGGAGGAGGGGGAAAATGAATATCCAAGGTGGTGGTGAATGTTCGTGGGGTAAAAACGGGTACAACAACCCGTGAGTGTGTTTGAGAGGGAAAAAGAGGCGGGAAAAGCTGTTGGGGCTGTTAACAGAGTGTGAGTTTTACCATTTGGCTAAAATGGTCCCTCAAAGTTAATGGTTAATTTGCACACATGGTCCTTGTGGTTAAATAACTTTTGGGGACTTGGCAAAACAAGTCCCCAAGAGTTATACTACTTTTTGCATCCATCGTCCCTTTGGTGTACAAGTTAGGGGGGTTGGCAGTTTTGCCCCCCTACTTGTTACTTTGGGCAAATTGCAAAATTAACCCTTCTCTTTTCTTTTCCTCTTTTCTTCTTTATATAAGTTTAGGGTTTGGCAATTTCAGCCCCTAAACTTATATTTCTTTGACTTTGGCCCCGGGGTTGACTTGGACTTTGACCAGTTGACTTTTCTGTTGACTTTTTGACTTGATTGACTTTCCGGCTTTGATTTGGCTTTGTCTTTCACAGTCTTTTCCATTCCGAGTCCAGTTTTTTTCGTTTTGGCTTTGTTTTTCGTCCTTTTCTTGGTGATCCGTTCCTGCACAATACAATTAGCAAAACAAGCGTATATTTGGCATTTTAAGTCCGTTTTTGGTTATTTTAGCTTGTTTTTAAAGGTAAAAGGTATGTGTATTTAAGCACATACCAGTAACTTAAGCAAAATAAACTAGAAATTTAAAGACAAAGGAAATAAATGAGAACTTACAGTGTGCTTTAGCTAAACAAAAGCAACCATGCTCAAAGAGCTTATCAACAACTCTGGCTTATCAATGATAAGCCAGTTTAAGTCCTTGGAAGCTCTTCCATTTTTAGCTTCCCTTCCATAAGCCTTATATCCAAATAGCCAAGGTTTTTAACTGTTTTTAAAGTTAAAGTAGATTAAATGACTATTTAAGCTCAATCACAAGCTTATAGACTTGTGAGAGCTTATAAGAACTTATGAATCCGTACACTATCACTAGAGCTTATAGAGAGCTTTTTGACAATTTATTAAAGAAAACTTAAATTTCATTAACTAAAAAGCTTGATTACATTACTTGAAAAGAAAATTACAAACGTTTAAATGAAAATTACATTTACTTAAAACTTAAAACTTAAGCTAAATTACCTAAAAATCTAAAAGCTAAAAACTAGAAAAAGAAGATAACATCTTGTGTGTGAGGATGAGAGGCTATTTATAGCTCGCCAAATAAGATTCTAGCCCCAAAGTTTGTTAGTCGCTCCTCTTGATCATAGCCTTCCATTCCTCTAATCATTGAGTGATGATCTTGGACCGTTGGATTAGATTTGGGACACACGGATTGCCAGCGTGGCATCCGTGTGTCAGAAGCCTTTGTGCTTCTTGTGTGAGTACCTCAAGCACAAATCCCAACATTCCCTTGTGCTTTCTTCAATCCAACGTGGCATTCCTTCTTGGGTATTGGCCAATGAGAGGCTTAAGTGACGTTTTAACCCTGCCATGTTGTACTTTGACACCTGAATTACCCTTTCTAGCCCTCAATTTAAACTTGCCCTTTGATCTGACCTTGGGTAAAACGGGGACGATGGGTGAACAGTGGTAAAACCACTTTTCCCGCTTTATTTTTAACTATAAGGGTGCGTTTGATTTGTGTTGACCCGAAGTTGACTTGGGTATAATAAAAAAGGAATGGGCCGGGTATGGTGGGTTTTGGGCTTGGATTTGTGTTTTGTTATAAAGAAAGTAACGGGTGTTAATAGTTAACAAATGTTAACTATAAAGGTTTTTAGCCTGTTAAGGTAAAGGAACCATTTATGTAATTTTGGAATTTATGAGGGATTGATTTGGAAATATTTGAAGTTTTGTCCTTTTGTGATGTTGACTTTGGTTGACCAAGTTGACTGAAGGTTGACTAGGGTTTAACTTTGATAGCTTCCTCCCGGCTTTTTGTGTGCTCTTCCGTTCCCGGTGTCCTGTTTTGCCCCGTTTTTTTGTGTTTTTAGTGTATTTTTTTTTTTTTTTGTTTTTTTTTTTTTGGTTTTGAACCGGTTTCTTATATTTTTGCTTTATCCGTACCGTACATAATAAGAAAGACAAAAAAGCAAGTACAAGCTTTTATGCACAGTTTTGGTCTTTTAAGGGTCTATTTTGATATAAAATAGATATGTGTTTTCACACATATCAAGACCCCTTATGAACTTTTTCTTGGTAGAAAACCAGCTTTAGTCTTTATGAGACCATTTGGGTGTCCTGTTACAATTCTCAATACCATAGATCACTTAGGCAAGCTTGATGGTAAGGCTGATGAAGGTTCTTTGTTGGGTACTGCAATCAATAGTAAAGGCATTTTAGAGTATTTAACAGTAAAACTAGATAGTTGAAGAGAACCTGCATGTCCTAGTTTAGTGAGAATACACCTAAATTTGTAAGAAGTGGACCAAATTGTCTTTTGAATATTAATGCACTAAACAAAGTCAATGGATTTATAATCCAGTTGTGCCAGGAAATCAGTCTAAAGGTATGCAGGTACAAAAGCATGTGAAGATGCGGGTAAAGCTAGAAATGAGACAATCCTTTTGGCAAAATTACATACTGTTACCATTGGGGAATGTTGATTCACCATTCTCTCAAAGTTCAAAGAGTTCTCCTAATGCTGGATTCAAACCTTCAAGTGATGGTGAAAGAAGGTTGATGAAGATCCAAGAAAAGATAGTGAAAGTATTGATCAAGAGAAGGATGATAATGTTAACAGCACTAACAATGTTAATGTTGCTAGCACAAATGAAGTTAATGTTATTGGTGGAAAATCAAGCATTGAAACTCCAGATGATCCAAATATGTCTGCTTTGGAAGATTATATCATATTTGACCTCTCAAGTGATGATCAAAGATGTTGGTGCAGAGGCTGACATGAACAATTTGGATGCATTTATGCCTGTCAGTCCTATTCTAACTACAAGAGTACATAAAGATCATCCAATTGAATAAATTATTAGATACTTGAATTCAGCACCTCGAACAAGAAGAATGACAAAGAATTGGAAGAACATGGTTTGTTTAGTTCAGTTCAGCAAAGAACAAACCATAAAGACTTTCAAAATTGCTTGTTTGCTTGCTTTTTATCACAAGAAGAACCCAAAAAGGTAATTCATGCATTGAAGGATCCAAGCTGGATAGAAGCTATGCAGGATGAGCTTCTATAATTCAAATTACAAAAGTTTGACCCTGGTGGAGTTACCAAATAGAAAAAGGGCTATTGGGACTAAATGGATTTTCAGAAACAAAAAGAATGAAAGAGGAATTATGATTAAAAATAAAGCAAGATTGGTTGCTCAAGGGTACACACAATAAGAAGGGATTGACTATGATGAAGTCTTTGCCCCTGTTGCAAAATTGAAGCAATTAGGCTATTCTTAGCCTATGCCTCATTTAAAGACTTTGTGGCGTACCAGATGGATGTCAAGAGTGCTTTTCTTTATGGTAAGATTGAAGAGGAAGTCTATGTATGTCAACCACTATGATTTGAAGATCCAGACTTCTCTGGCATAGTATACAAAGTAGAAAAGGCACTTTATGGACTGCATTAAGCTCCCAGAGCTTTGTTATGAAACCTGTCAACTTATTTTGTTGGATAAGGGTTTCAGAGAGGAAGATTGAGACAATACTTATTACAGAAGGGACAAAGTGATATCCTGTTATTCAAGTGTAGGTAGATGAATATCATTTTTGGCTCTACAAAGAAGTCATTAAGCATTAAGTTTGATGAAATGGATTCGATAAGGAAGTTTCAAATGAGTTGCATGGGTGAACTATCATTCCCTTCTTAGGTCTGCAAGTAAGCAGAAAATGAATGGATTTTTAACAATCAAGACAATAATGTGACTGAGATTTTAGAAGAAATTTGTTTACTAATGTCAAGACAGCAAGCACATCCGATTGGAAACACAAAAGCTTTTGCTCAAGGATAAGATGGTGAAGTGTGGATGCTCCCCAAAAATTTTTTTTTTTTTTTTAAAAAAAAATATAGATCAAAGATTGGCTCATTGATGTATCTTACTTCTTCAAGACCTGATATTATGTTTGTAGTGTGTGCCTGTGCAAGATACCAAGTCAACCCAAAGATTTCACATCTTCATGCTGTAAAAAGGATCTTTAGGTACTTACAAGGTCAACCAAAATTGTCCTTTTGATATCCCACAAGATTCCCTTTTGAATGGAAGCATACACTGATAGTAGATTATGCAAAAGCAAGTTTTGGTATAGGAAGTCTACAACAAGAGGTTGTCAATTTCTTAGAAGTAGATTGATTTTATGGCAGTGCAAGAAACAGACAATGGTTGAAAATTCCACAACAGTAGCTGAATATGTAGCTGCTTCAAGTTGTTGTGGACAAGTACTTTGGATTCAGAATTAATTACTTGATTATGGGTACAATTTCTTGCATAAAAAAATCTTTATTGATAATAACAGTACTATTTGCATAATTAAAAATCATGTTTTTCATTCAAAAACAAAGCATATAGAGATTAGAAATCACTTTATTAGGAATTGCAATGAAAAGAAGTTGATTCATATGGTTAAAATCCATACTGACAAGAATGTTGCAGATTTACTGACAAAAGCTTTTGATGTAAGTAGATTTCAATATTTGATTGCTTGTAATGAATGCTAATCCTTAAAATCTTTTATCTCTTTATGTTTTTTGTAGAGTTTTGTATGAATTAGTACTGTTATTCATGTCATTAAAAGTTTCTGCTGTTAAGTATAATTAGGTGGCAAGTTCTATTTAATACAGACTAAGTTATTGTTTTAGTTAATACTTAATACTGCTGGTATAATTAACATTGTGAAAATTGTAAGTAAAAGATTTGAGAGAGTTGGTGAGAATAAAAACAGAAAGAGAGATGTGTAAAAACAGAAAGAGTGATTTGGTGAGTAAAAGAATTGAGAGACGTTGTGAGTTGAAAAACAGAAAGAGAGTTGTTTAAAAACAAAAAGAGAGAATTATGAGTAAAAAGAATTGAGAGAAATAAAAAACAGACAGAGTTTTTTGTGAGCTAAAATGTTAATTTGATGATGGAAAAGCTGATTAGAATGGAATTGGAGTTAATGCTGACGATTTAAAGTTAATGCTATTAATCATAAACTTACTGCTGCTGGGGAAAGTTAATGCTGCCAGGCATAAACTTACTACTGTTGTTGAATGTTAATGATGCTAGGCATAAACTTACTACTAAGCTGTTTGAAATTATGCAGCTAGCAAAACTTACTACTGTTGTTGAAAGTTAATGCTGCTAGGCATAACTTACAACTGCTGGTGAACGTTAATGTTGTTGAGGGTAGTTTCATAAATACTTTGATTAAGGATTTCATTCACTCATTTAATCGATTTCATTCAATCATATACTCTCTAATCACAAACCCTAACTTAATTTTTTCATCATCATCATTCAAAACCCAACAAAATGAGACTTACAGTTTGCTGATACTCACAAATTGATGATGGGGGGTGGGGTGGGGGGGGGGGGGGGGGGGGGGGGGGGGGGGGGGGGGGGGGGGAGTGGGGGGGGGTGGGGGGGGGGGGGGGGGGGGGGGGGGGGGGGGGGGGGGGGGGGGGTGGGGGGGGGGGGGTGGGGGGGGGGGGGGGGGGGGGGGGGGGGGTGGGGGGGGGTGGGGGGGCTTTGAGCAGATAGTGGATTTTCTTAATGCACACACTATCAAGTATGCACTAACGGTTAATCCTACTATCTATACTTTATGTATTGAACAATTCTGGGCCACTGCCAAGGAAAAAACTGTCAACGGGGAAGTACAATTACAAGCCCTAGTAGATGGGAAGAAGATAATTGTTACTGAAGCATCTGTTAGACGTGACCTTCAACTGAATGATGAGGAAGGTACGGATTGCTTGCCAAATGCTACCATTTTTGAACAACTTGCATTAATGGGGTATGAGAAAATTTCATAGAAGCTTACTTTTTATAAGGCATTCTTTTCCCCACAATGGAAATTTCTTATTCATACTATTTTATAATGCCTAAGTTCTAAGACTACTGCATGGAATGGGTTTAGTAGCACCATGGCATCTGCAATTATCTGTTTAGCTACAAACTAGAAGTTCACCTTTTCAAAGTACATATTTGAAAGTATGGTGAAGAACTTGGATAATGTGGGTAAATTTTTGATGTATCCAAGGTTTGTACAAGTGTTTGTGAATCAACAACTTGAAGGGATGCCTACTCACAAGAGAATTTACATTGCACCCTCTCACACTAAGAAGATATTTAGGAATATGAGAAGGGTAGGGAAAGGTTTTTCTGGAAGTGAAACACCATTATTCCAAACAATGGTGGTACAAGATCAAGCAGAAATGGGTGAAGGTTTAACAAATCCTACTAATCCCATCACACACCCACTTTTATTCAACTATCAACATCTCAACCTCAAAAGAAACAAAAACCTAGGAAGCCTAAGAGAAAGGACACTAAGATACCTCAGTCTAGTGGTCCTACAGATATTTCTGAATGGTAATTTGCAGGAACAGGTTTATGTTAGCTAGCCGGACGGTTTTGTGGATCTAGATAACCCAAATCACGTCTACAAGCTAAAGAAAGCTCTTTATGGGTTGAAAAAAGCTCCACGCGCTTGGTATGACATGTTGTCTTCATTCCTGATATCCTAAGACTTCTCCAAAGGCTCAGTGGATCCTACTCTGTTCATCCATAAGGAAGGCAAGGAATTACTTCTGGTATAAGTATATGTTAAGCTCAAGAAGAAATGGGTGAAGGTTTAGCAAATCCTACAGATCCCCATCACACACCCATCATTATTCAACCATCAACATCTCAACCTTAAAAGAAACAAAAACCTACTAAGCCAAAGAGAAAGGACACTGAGGTACCTCAGCCTAGTGGTCTTATAGACAATGTTGCAGATGAGGCTATCTATGAGGAGATGGATGACAGTTTGGAAAGGGATGCCACTACTGCTACTAGCTTAGATGCAGAGCAGGATAGGGGTAACACCAATAAGACCCAATCTAAGGAAACACTTAATGAACCAAGTTCCTTAGGAACTAGTTTAGGTAGTGGTCCCATGCGCCAAGAAACTATGGGGGATACTATTGCTCAAACTGGGTTTGAGAATGTATCTAAAACTTCTAATGATTCACTGCTCACAGGAGTTAACACACCTCAAAGTGATGAGGATAGACTGAAACTCAATGAATTGATGGAATTTTGTACCAAATTGCAACAGAGAGTTCTTGACCTAGAGAACACAAAGACTGCTCAAGCTTAGGAGATTACAAGTTTGAAATTGAAAGTCAAGAAGTTAGAGAAGAAATGAAGGTCAATAACTCACAAGCTCAATATATTATACAAGGTTGGTAGATCTACAAGAGTGATTTCCTCTGATGAAGCTAGTTTGGGTGATCAGGAGGATGCATCCAAACAAGGGAGGAAAATTGATGACATTGATAAAGATGCAGAGATTACATTGGTTGATGAACTCAAGGGAGGTATGGTGATGATCTAATGTTTGATACATGTGTTCCTAATGATGAAGAAGTGTTTGCAGGACATGATATGGCTAAAAAAGAGATTAATGTGGCTGAAAAGGAAGTTAGTACTGCTGATCCAGTTATGACTACTGGTGAAGTAGTTACTACTGCTAGTGTTGAGATTAGTACTACCAGTCCAATTGAAACTATAATTGCTGATGATTTGACTCTTGCTCAGACTTTAATAGAGATCAGAAGTGCAAAACCCAAAGTCAAAGGGGTTATGATAGGAGAGCAAAGTGAATCTACAACAAGAACAAGACCTTAAAAACTACCATCAAAAGATAAAGGTAAAGCTATCATAGAAGAGCCTGAGAAACCAACAAAAAGAAAAGATCAAATTAGGCATGATAAGGAAGTTGCACAAAGACTTTAAGCTCAAATCCAAGTTGAATTAGAGGAAGAAGATAGGCTTGTAAGACAAAGAGAAGAAGAAGCTAACATTGTTTCATAGGATAATGTGCAAGAAATGATAGATGATGATTATCAAATGGCTCAACAAATTCAAGCAGAAGAACAAGAGAAGTTGAGTATTGAAGAGAAGTCCAAGTTGTTTGTATAACTCTTAGAAGCAAGAAAGAAATACTTTACAGCAATGAGAGCTCAAGAAAAGAGGAACAAACCGCCAACTAAAGCTAAAAAGAGAAAAAAAATGTCTACTTATCTGAAAAACATGGCTAGATACAAGCATAATCAATTGAAGAACAAAAGTTTTGATGATATTCAAAAGTTATTTGACAAAGCTATGAAGTGGGTAAACACATTTGTAGATATGGATACAGAATTGGTGGAAGGCAGTGAAGTAAGAGTAGAAGGCAGTGAGACAAGAGCAGAAGGAAGTTCTAAGAGAGCAGGAGAAGATCTTCAATAAGAGTCTACCAAGAAATAGAAGGTGGATGAGGATAGAGAAACAGTTGAAATTCAAAGTCTAATGGAGGTCACTCCAGAAGAAGAAGAAGTTGCAATTGATGTTATACCTTTAGCTACCAAGCCTGTAAGCATTATTGACTGGAAGATTCATAAAGAGGGGAAGAAAAGCTATTACCAGATAATTAAGGCTGATGGAAGTTTAAAGATGTACTTAGTGTTCAGTCATATGCTTAAAAGTTTTGATAGAGAAGACTTGGAAACTTTGTACAAGTTGATAAAAGCTAAGTATGGATTAACAAGACCAGTGGAGGACTTGGATTTAGTTTTATATGGAGATTTGAAGACAATGTTTGAACCACATGTAGAGGATAATATATGGAAAAATCAATCAGACTACAGAGTATTGGATTGGAAGCTATATGATTCATGTTGAGTACATTCACTGAGGAAGCAAAATGTGCACATTCATATGTTGGTAGAAAAGAGATATTCTCTTATAGCACCTACAATCACAGATATGCTAAATAGGAAGCCGCAAGCTGATCATTAGAGTAAATTGTGTTATCAGCTTCTTAAACTTCTTACAAAATAGCTCAAAAATCAATGAAGTGTTTGGAAGCATCCTCCTGGTGATTAATGAAGCTTTCAATGAAGAAACTTGAGATTTTGAAGAAGAATATCAAGTTTAGGGGAGGATTGTTAGGATTAAAAGACTTCATGATGATCTTGAAGTTACTGCTGCTAAGGTTTGTGTTACTGCTGCTAAGCTAAAGTTAGTGCTGTTCAGTAACCTTAATGAAAAATATGCTAAGTAGTTAATACTGCTAGTGTAACTTACTACTGCTAGTGTAACTTAGTACTGCTAGTGTAACTTAGTACTGCTAGTGTATATTAGTACTGCTAGTTACTACTGCTAGTATATGTTAGTACTGCTAGAGTAAAGTTAGTACTACTGGTGAAGATTGAAGAAAATATTCTAAGTAGTTACTACTGCTTGTACACAGTTAATGCTGTTGGTGTATAAGTTACTACTGCTTGTTAAGAGTTAATTCTATTGGTACAAAGTTACAACTGCTGAAAGTTACAACTGTTAAAAGATTACAACTGTTGAAAGATAAAGATTACTTGAAGATCAAGATTACTTATGAGATAAGGATTGTTATTTATAGAATAGATCTTTGAGAATAATCTAAGTTTTAGTAATATATTGTAAATCGACTAGGACTCCTTGGTGTATAAAAGGAGGTCCTAGGGCATAGAGTTTTATGTATCTTAGTCGTATAATTCATAGCTTCAAGGTTTTGTAACCCTAATACTAGGAGAGTATTCGTATTATTTGTAATAATAATATTGGAGCTTTTATTGTTGAAATTATATTGTTTTGTGTTACTGAAGAATTCTTCTTATATTAAAGATTAGATTCCGCATAATCTTTAGTATTATCAAACAAAGTTTCTTAAACTAAGTTGTGTTAGATTTATCTAGCATAACTAAACCTTAAACAAGCTTAAGGAATTCGATCATTAGAAGTTAACTGGGATCAACAAGTGGTATCAGAGCTTGTTGCTTTGAGAAACTTTGCTAAGAAGACATGGATCAAGACTCAGTACATATGGTGGCTGCATCAAAAGTGCCTATGCTCAAACCAGGTGAGTATGAGCTTTAGAGGATGAGGATGGAACGGGATTTTACAATTCTATGACTTAAACTGAGAAAAGAATAATCTTTTACGAGATTTTACTAAATCAAGAAGAAACCGTGAAACAATGATGAATTGTTGTTGAAATCGTTGTTGTAATCGAAGTACTTGTGCTTTTGTTTACGATTAATGAGCTAAAAGGACTGACGGTGCATAAACTTTGAGCTTTAAGTGGCTAACGGTTGAATAAATCACAAACAAGGACTAACGGTGTGAAACTCTTTCAACTTTGAGAGCAAACAAACAACTAAAGGATGAATAGGAAAAGCTCTTGAATTTCAGGGACCAAACTTGTCAGATTCTAATTGTAGTTGAATAATAAAACAACAAAAGACGTTTCCCTCCTTTTTTGTTGTCACTTTAGTTAAAATGTTCTTAAAAATGAAACGATGGTAATTTGCTTCTCGTGGAGGCGTACGTTTATCGTCGAGCAAAAGTAAATACACCACGATGATAGTTTAAAGACCGCGATCGTAATGATAGTCGATAGAAGACCCGTGATCAACCGAAAGTCAAAATTGAAAAACTCGAAACGCCTCGACACGAACTCGTATGAATTTGTATAAACCTCCTAGGTATTTGTATGGTATACATCACCCTAGTTCACACATATAAATCGCCCGCTTGTTAACATATAACTCGCCTTATAAGATAATGTATAAATCGCATACATTTGGTGTATAAATCGCCCAAGGAGTGTTGTATAGTTCGCCCAACAGTGTTGTATAATTCACCTACGTTGCAATGGTATACTTCGCCTACCTCAAACGTATAGTTCGCCCAAAATGGAGACAAAACGTACTATGTCCTTTTCTTGTCTTGTGCTCAACGAATAGCAACACAAACACATCCTTGTCTTTGATTCAGACGTTGGACCACAAGATAATAAGCAACCCAAAAACATAAGCTTGAATAAGCTCGTTTACCATAATAAGCAATACTAGAATAAGCAAAAACCAACATAAGCTTCGTCTAATAAGCTCGTTTACCACAAGAATAAGCAGGTAAGACAACGAAATAAGCTACAAAATAAAACCCTAATAAGCTCTTAACAAAGACGTTGCATAAATAAGCTACAAAAAGTGGCAATTACAAAATAAGCTATATATTTTTTTTTCAAACTAAGCCGCACCCTTATTGGTTGAACTTAAACAAAACAAAACTAAAACATATTTTGAAAGTCACTTTTAATAAGCCCAAAGGAGATTTTATGAACAATAAGCCCAAAACGTATACGAGTGTTATCTCAAAAGAATAAAAAATGTTATTAAGCCCAAAAGTAAAGAAATTGTTATCTCAAAAGATTTGTGACCGAGAGCTAATGAATGTTTTCTGAAACAAGGAATTAACTTTTTCAAACAATAAGAAACTAGGAGAGAAAAATTAAGCCGTATGAAAAATAGGTCTAAAAAGCTGAACCAATATGCTCATACAAACCACAACGAAACCACTAAACCCACCTGTGGCGAGTGATACCAATTGTCGAAACCCAGAACCACTTTCACTTCACCACTGAAACAAGAAATAAAGATGAGAAGAATGATAAGAAAAATAGAGAGAGGTTAGAGAGAGAAAGTAAGAAAGAAGAGAGAAAATGGTTGATAACTTGCAAATGTGAGAAAATACAAATGAGCACCAACACCCTCTCCACACTTGGAGAGGGGTATTTATACCAAGTATTGGACCGACCTAAAAAGGCTTTCCTTGGACCGTTTGGTATTTTATCTTGGGTCGGGCTCGGGATTACTTTGGACCTTAGTGTGAAACGCGTACAATATTAGATTAATTAACGAGCTCGATTATCGTTCTAGCCTATTACAACATTTACTAAATAAAGACCGAGCTTCCATGATTAGTGGCCGAGCTTCCTTGTTCGGATTAATATTTTGAGGCTAATAGTTGTTGAAGAGTGTGAATATATCGACAAGCATTGTTAGCGATCTAAGCTACATCCTGTCTTGAGTAATCAAAAACCGTCATTAGCAGCTTAGTGACCATCCGTTCTAGATATAACACACTTTGATATAACTAGCTTTCTCATTTTGGTTAAGAAAACGAAAAATGTTCTATATAATTAATGCTTAATTCATATAAACATTTTTTTCCTGAAAAGTTTTTGAGAACATGTAAAGTTTAATCAATTGACATCCAAAATATCAAGAGATTTTTTATTTTGATTGGGAGAGAAAAAGTGATTAAAATGTGACTAATATGTGCTCTAAGATGACTTAAGAGTTTGCATGCGAGACAATTTCGAACATCACTACACATGTGTAGGGGATTATTTCAAAATTAAAACTTTCAAAGCGTCAAATGTTTTGATTTATATCAAACACTTTGATTGATATAAAAAAGGTTTTATGGTTACGATCAAATACCCAACAACCAACTATTTTACAATGATTAAGAAGTCATAAGATAGTTAAGGTTAGGCATTAGTCCTATGATCCAACCAGAACCAAAGGGACCCACCTAGGGATACTCCATGGTTAGAAATAGCAGTAATTAGGTATGATTTGGAGATGAATGATAAAAGGGAATAATGTTGACTAAGGCATGAGTTAACACTAGAAAAATTACAACAAGGTGTTAGTAAGGACATCTTGGTAAACATTAAGGGGTTGAAGAATGAAAAAGAAAAGTTATGTTAAGGGTGAAAAGAAATGAGCTCTCCATAGACTTAGGCAGAAACTAGGTCAATACATATGTTAACGTATTACCAAGATGATGTCTGGTATTGAAGAAAGACATAATGGACCTAGTGATGCAATGCATAACCCTTCCAAACCATTCAAGTTTCTCTCAAAAGATTCTTGTCTCAATTGTCACAGAATTTAACATGATTTCTATTGACTTCTCACTTCGAGAACGTTGATATTCAAAAGGTGGCAAAAATTAATTTCTCACTTTAAGAACTAGAAATACAAAGTGATCCAGGTTTTTTAGATTTAATAGGAAACACCCAAAATCGTTGTTGCTTACTTCACAGTTTGCATCAGTGATTCACCTATATTCGTTGTTATCCTAACTTGTACGGGAATCCAGATATAGGAACGGCCAAGGAATATCGAAAAGCTTCGTTAGCATCTCTAGACGTGCCAGTTTTAGATAAACCACACTTCAAGCAGGAAAAACTGTTAAGGAGATTCATTCATGAATCTAATCCTGATGACGCAGGTACAATATTTATACTGTGAAACGGTCCTCACGAAACCAGAGGTTAACGTTACCGAACTTTAAGTAATAGACAAGACATTCGTCTAAATCTGTTGTTTATTGTTAACCCTTATACATGCAGGTGTAGACGATGGAATAACTACCTCATTCCAGCTCCATCAAACTCATCACCACATGCTCATACTCAAGCTTTAAAGACAAACAATTGCATAAAAGATTCATGAAAAGAAGAAAGCTCAGAACATACAAAGACAAACTACTCCTCAATGTTTGAATGAAGATTATTGTTTCAAGGGAGATTGTTAGCCTAAGAAACATTTCATTTAACAAAAGGAGAAGTATTAGTTTTCAAGATGATGCAAAGTATGAGCATGTCGGTTCAAAGCACAAGGCGATTCAAGGATGTTCATATGTGGAAAGTGTCAGTCTCCACGCATGTTAGGACTTGAAATTGGATTTGGGATTAGTTCTATATGTTAACTTAATATTCTCATAAACCTAGACCTTGAATCTATAATCTAGACCTTCTGATCATTGAAATGAATAGACATGTCAACACATCTTTTGTCGTTAATATTTGGATGTGTTAAAACACTTAATAAAATCTATAAAAATTCAAGGACATACATAAGACCTGGTATTTTGAGATGTGTAAAGGGCTGGTCTAGAAACACTTGTTAACTTGGTAAAACGGTCACTCGAAGTGACCTTAATTCAAGACAGATTCACTATTTTATGTATAAATGGTAAAAGTGACACTTAGTAACTAGTCTTGATAAATGACCTAACTAATAAACGTTCCTATCGTCCGAGCATATCGTTTAAAGTCTAATAAGTCCTATTTAATTACCTTAGGTCATGGTTAGAAGGTGCGTGTTCGTGAGTTTCCTAGTTGTCTTTTGTCGAGCCATACTTGTCCTCGTTTCTCTACCAACTAAGGTGAGTTTTCGCAACCTCGTTTTATGTACTTTTAGGGTGAAATGCATGAATTTATACTTGACTTAAAAATTTGGTTTTACTTTTATGAATTTGCGTATTTTTGATATATATACGTTTGACTTGACAAGTTTTGGACTTGTATGCTTGACTTTGACGACCTTGAGGCTCAATTGTGACTTTGACATAATATTGTGACTTTGATATACTAGACTTTGACATTGCAAATTGGGTTATATATTATTGTTGTTATGTCGGCTTCTTTACATTTTAAGTCCCCCATTGGTTTACCATTTGTACTCCATTTTATCGTACCGTTCGTACGTTCTCCCTTATTGACGGAGCATTAGGTATTATGGATAACACTATTAGAGGTCGGTCAACCTCTGGTCCCTTGTTAACAAAATGCATAGTATTTATATTTGAGGCGTTTGTTACATGACACTATTATATACATGTTGCCTTTTTGCATATTATTACAACCAAGTGTATTTGACTATTTGGCGTACGTAATTTTGTGAACCTATATGCTACAAGTCTTGTATGGGCAAGACTTGCAACAAGATGGGTTGATGGTATTTTGGACATATGGACTTGCTCTTAAAAAGGCTTATGTGTATTAGAGGCTAAATAGCTTATTTAGCCTCTAATAATGTGTTAATGTGTTCCTTAAAATCAGTATACTCACCAACTATTTTCAATAGTTGACCCATTTTATCACGCATTTCAGGTGATTGTCAGTAATGTTTTGAAGGCACTTGCATATGAAGTAATCCCATTTGTCATCTTTATTATCATCATTCCACAAGTCAATGTTTCACTAAAGTTAAGATTTATGTTTTATTTGCCGATGTTTGGCTGAAAATATTGTTGTAATGATGTACACTTTTATTTAAGTTAATTATGGTATTGTTCTATTATCTTATGCGTGTGCCTTGCGCTGTTATACTTCATGTTTTTGCTTTAGCGGGGTGTGACACATACGCTGTATGGACTTACACATGTATACATAGTATGGTCGTGTGTCCATGTCTTATGGTTTTCTAGCTCTTAAATGTATATGCCATATAGCATTTAAGGTCTATATGGCGTATTGAAGCTCTGTATGCACTATTTTACTACTTTTTGTTCATTTTTCTATATTTTTTCGTGTCTGCTCCATTTAAGTACTAAAATATGAAACCATAGTAAATCAGAATCAAAATCTATAAAGAGTTTTGCTACATCCACAAACAATTCACAAACAAACATCCACAAACATGTGTTGTTTATGTGTGATTAGCCAAATCAAAGAGAAGAGAGAGAAAGTGTATCAAAATACACTAAATCAAAACATCACAACACATGTTTGTGTATGTTTGTTTGTGGATTGTTTGTGGATGTAGCAAAACTCATCTATAAAAACCATATATAAACAAGAAATAAATACGAGATACTGATCCCAAAAAAAGGACTAATTTAATATTATCAATATGATTTGTATGGGCATACCTCGTCTAGATTATTGCTATAGCTATCTATCTTAGTTTTTCATGATGCCTTGGCTTTTTTGTGATGTTTATCCTTTAGTGTCCATTGATAGCTTTTTGTGTACGGATTGTCGTATGCAAGTTTAACTTATTTTATCCACATTTCATCGTGCTTAACATTATTTTGAGTTTTTAATATTGTGCTTAACATTCTTTTGAGTTTTTAGTATAGTTTATCAAAATAACCTTTAAAAAAATACTCACCTTAGAATTTTCTCAAGAATGTTAAGTAAGTTTACACAAAAAAATGGTAACTAGACGAGGGATTTGTTTACTCATGCATTAGCCAACGTTATTCAGCTTTTCCAAGCAAATCATTATTTAAGTGTGCATAAATAAATTTAAAGTGACCAAAACAATAAGCTTAAAATTAGATATTTTCAAAAGCAAAAAAATTTCTAATTATTATGATGTCTCATTTTTTCACATTCTCGTGGGTTTAATTTTTTGACCGATTAACTCATGTTTTTGAGCTATGTATTGATGATTTCTTGAGCTGTGCGTGACCCAATGTGTCGTTTTAATGACCATCCAAGTTGGGGGAGAGAGGGAAGTAGAATGTCAAACAATGAAATAGGTTTACATGCTTCTTTAGTATGAAGTTGTTTAAATACATGAGGCATTACAACTCAAGACATCACATTGTGAATCACACCTAACACCATAACCATGTCAATTTTCAACAAGTCTCAAAAGACAAAGGAATTGAAACAAACTATAACATGTCTTAGATTAAGATGTTATACTAAAAGTCTCTAAGATAAGCCATTTTTTATTGTTTAATAATTATATAGTAAAGTTTTAGCTAAATTGCAATAAAATAATGCTTTTGAATAAAAAAAATTACTGATAATTTTATACACTTTTTATTCATTCTACTCCTGGTTTACAACATGAATCACCTCTATAGCCTTGTGGTGTTTTCCATGGTTATCAAGATCGTGATCTTCATCGTATGATCGTACAATCTTAAGATCTTACATAAGAAAATTAACTTTGCAAGATTACAACTCTACACCAAATCTGATGAAGAAAATGTGTATAGTGGCTGGAGACGGCGTCACAATCTTATGTGACGGTGTCAAGACGAACAAAGGACGATGTCAGAATTTTGACAACGGCGTCAAGATCCAACCGACTTAAAGAATCTATAGAAGATTCGGCGGGGCGATGACGTCAGGATTATAATGCTGTTTTCCTGTACATACAAACTCGTGTTTAGGGTTTTCAAGTGTGTAACTTTTGGGAACCGAACCCTATTATTAAAAGATGATTATAGCAGCTGTTTGGGTCGTTTTTAGGGTGTCAAAACCCTTTTGTATCAGCCTTAAACACATGTTTTAATTAAATGAAGTCCTCTATCTTTTATCATTCAATATGTCTATGTGTTGTTTGATTATTTATTGTTCTTTGCTTCCTTTTAACATGCTAGGCTAGATCCATTAGTATTTACTTATGATTGCATGAAACTTAGTTTGTAGATCCTTTTAATATTGATTCCTATGATTGATGTGCGTGTTGGGCTCTAGAAAACTAGCTATAAAATATTACATTAGCATAAACGTCTAGGAAAACACGAGTGTGTAGAAAGGATACCATCGGTAACAGTCTTCATACTACGTTACCCCTAATATGGTTGATCCCTCTTAAGTGTTTTTAGGAATATAATGTACTCTTAGGGACCTTGTAATAGTCTTCATACTACCTTATTTGTGCGTTGCCTTAACGAAATATTACATTGACAGCGTTTTCGTGTAATTCGTTTATGACTAAGAAAATACTTACACAGATCATCACAAGTGTGACAAAGCAATAAAATTAGGAGAAGCAAACTTAGGAGTAGTGCATGATTAAGTAAATAAATTCGTTTACCATATAAGTTTTCACCAAAGTAGTTTAGATTTATTATTAGTTTAATTAGTTGGAACCAAAACCAACCCCTCAAACCAAAACTTTACCTTCTTTCTAAAATATATAAAAACACAAAAATAATCTTCTCTCAACCCTTAGACCTCTGTTATATTCCGTTCGAGCCTTCCCAACATATTCCCCTATAGAACGATAACAACCCCCGAGTCTTGCCTATACTACACTACAACGGTTAGGTACATCGCCTAGGGAGTTGTAAAACTCTTTGTGAGTCACAATGACCCGCATCAAGTTTTTGGCGCCGCTACGTGGGGAATAGTTAGGTTTCAAATTTAATTTAGCTTAGGTCTACTCGCTTGATTCCTATCAAGTGATAATTTTATTTTCTATCAATTATCTTCCTTTAGTCTATCGTTTCTTTGTGTTATTTGTTTCGTAAATATTTTTCGTTGACCTCCATGTGAGACGAAAATCCTATCCGTACTCTTAAAGATTACTCTAGACCCATACACGAAGGCTATCGAAACACCATTGAGCTCCTCGATGGGAACAATATGGTGCCTCTACGATTCGACACCATCTGTTTAGTGCAAAATAGATGCTCATTCCACGGACTTCGGTTTGAGGATCCAAACCAACATCTTAAGGATTTTCTAAAACTAGTGGACCCACTTGACCTTGATGTTGCAAATAGGGAAAGGAAGTGCCTGCGTTTATTTTAATTTTTCTTTCGCGATCAAGCTAGCAATTAGCTTGAATGTCTTTCAGCAGGATCCATCTCCACCTGGAAGGATCTTACTACTCGTTTCCTTGCTCAATTCTTTCCATCAAAAAGCACTACAAAGCATCGAAATGTCATCCTGATGTTCCAACTACATCAGGGTGAATCTCTTTCAGAAGCATGGACTCGTTTCAAGGAGTTACTCCAAAAAGTGCCTCATCATGGCATCGATCTTTAGCTCAAAATCCTAATTTTCTATGATCGTGTATCTTTCCATCTTAAGCGCGAAGTTAACCTCACCGCCGGCGGCAAACTCCGTGATAAGAACGCCGAGGTCCTGGGAAATCATTGAGAATCTCGCTCTTTACGACCATGAGGGCTGGAATGATTCAAGAGACTTCGTCAAATCGATCAGGGCAATTTCATTTCCTCCAAATACATCAAAGACACCTGACCGAAGAATTCTTAAACTGGAAGATCAAATAAAGTTCTTACTAAAAGGACCACAAAAAACATCTAGAACAAACCCAAAACACATCCCTCAGGCATGCGTCAAAGCAGTTTCCTCAGTTCCACACCCATGAAACCTTAATGAGCCATCAAGGCAAATTCTTTCACCTTTCAGAAACGTGTTCGTCTAGACCCTCAACCCCAAGCATTGGAAACCAGTTTCAAAGCTCGAGTATGAGACTACATGACAACACATACGGAAAGAATGGAGAGGTTTGAAAATGCTATCTTCAAACAACAAGAAGAAATAAACGGTATAATAGCAGAGATATTCAGACTTCTTAAAGAACTCACAGCAAGTAGGACTTAGGATGAAGTACTAGTTAGAGAAGAGGATAGAAACCCCATCACTAAGCACGTTAATTCCATCTCCTTTATTAGAAGAAGGAAGAAAAGAGTGTCGAAAACAACAGGGTGGTCGGTAAAAACATTGTTGAGCCTAACAAATCAAATGTGGCAAAAACTCTATAGGAAGTCGACAGGGTTGATGAAGTTTAAAATAGGAATGAGCTGGTTAGGAGTGCCGAGAAAGACTTTAGGGGATAAAAAGTAAAAGAACTGGTGGAGACGCCTAGGTCATAACCCATAGTTAATCGAGGGTCTTGTAGGAAATCTAAGATTTAATGACTCATTGCTTGCAATGCAATCAATTATGATGGAGTGTGAAGCTTACCATTCGCTTCCCATAAAACCTATGCGCAAGGAAATGCTTAAGAAAATGATTACCAAAAAGGAGGATATGGGGGTAACTTTGTAATAACGTGCGTAGAAGGATTAAAATACATGGATGCCTTAGTCGACCAAGGATTCGATGTGAACGTCATGCCCCTCTTCACTTACAATAGACTAACCAATGAAAATCTTATAGAGACCGACATTAGACTCTCCTTAGCTAGTCAAACACATATTCAACCCT
>BQNB010022116.1:51262-63401 GCA_026074375.1 Tanacetum coccineum | reverse complement strand
CACGTGTAAAATAGATTATTATCAACCCCCTTGGATCAATTTAATTCATTAATTACCTAAAACAAAAACCCTCTAATCTTATATACTATAAAATACAGTTTCCACATTCAATGTGGCTGTATTAATGATGCTGCAACCAAGATTTGTATTCCTAAACTACGTTTTGTGATGTGATTATCCATGGTTTAAGCTGTTACATTTACACAGCCATGAATACTTACATAACCATGAATGAACGGTTATAGAATGGCAAAAGTTGCCAGGCTTGATTGCCATTCAAGTCTAAACAACATTGAATTCTTAAATCTAGTAGAACCCTAAACCGCCATCATCATCATCATAAAAACACAATACTATAAAACCCTCCTAAACCGCCATCATCATCATCGTCATTACAAAAACATAATACTTGCAGCTTTCATTATTTCTAATATCAACTATCTTGCGTGCGGTAATTAGTACAATTGGTTTTTATATATCATGATCTTAATTATTGATTGAATTGCGTTTATGTTTTGCTTTGTTGTTGCAGCTTTGATTCTTCCCGATCTCAGCTATCTTGCGTTAGGTAATTACTACAATTAGTTTTTATATATCATGATCTTATTTTATTTATTGAATTGCTTTTATGTTTTGCTTTGTTGTGAAATTATAATTTGGATTCATAATCAAATCATGATGAGATTCTATGCTCACCAAGTGTTTGATGAAATGGCTATGGATCAACTCATCATTTAGCAATCAGGTTTGTCTCAATATCCTGTGTTGTTGTTTAATTTATTTGAATTTAATTATTTATCACATCAATATGATGTTTATGTTAGCAATTCATTGATATGATTGCATATGACCTTAATAGAATTGTAAATTTTGAGTTGGATTATGTGATTGTCTTTGTTAAATTAGGGCTTGCTAAATTCGAACAGGAAGAGACCTGATAAGAGTTGGATTATGTGATGGTCTTTAGTTTATATAAACGATTCTAAGAGTGAAGCACATCCTTCAAAGTCGATCTATGATGCCAGTGATGGTTTTGCTATTTGCACCTTAAAATCAGTAATTATCGCCTATGAGCACATAATCATTTTGAGAACGCACGTCCAAAATTCTCCTTTAAATCCAAAATTTCAGTGAGTCATATCAATATATACTATCGTCGTTCTATGTTAGTCTCTAATCTTTTATATAGAAACACATTAGAAAACAACATTTATATATTGTTTCACCTACATTGCTGATTTCTTTAAGGAACCTATGAAATTTGGCATCTTAAATTCTAAATTTAAAACTACCAATCCTCGAAAACCTTTGTTGGTAACTAAAGAGAAGCTCAAAGGCGTAGGTAACTATTAGTTTGTATTTATGTAAAATAGCTACTTATATTATACTTCCATTATGTAAAATAGCTACTTTTCTTGACACTTAGGTCCCCGAATAAACCCGAGGAATCTGTTCAAAAATTGAAAGCGAATACTAATGCTTTTGGAGCACAGCCTTGGAACAAAAGTGATAGTATTTGTTTTTCATTAGTGTCATCCAAATGTGCAGCCTGCAAACAAAAGAAGCTTATGTGTGGAGATCCTTGATGCTCTTAAAATACTCCACATAATAAGAGCATGTATCAGTTAACTAGGATTCAAGTAAATTTTCATTTTCTACTATTTGATGAGTTGCAAGCATCTGAATCACTTTTGTATCCTGTTTAAAGGATATCATATATTGAGTAATCACTTAAAAGAAGTCATGACAACACGATTTTAAGATGAAGTTAAGTGATCAGGCTATGCAAGTTCAATTTGCTGATGTATGTAATCAAGTTAGCTTTATTTCTTCTTAAAAACTTGATATTTCTTACAATGTTTTCGTTTTTACACACCAAGAAACACGTTTGTGCTTCTAGGTACTTCATAAACAATACCCCGCTCCTGTAATTTGTCAAGGCATCTGCAAGTGGTTAGACCCCTTAATTTTTGGACATTTAATTGTGTGTGCATTTCTTTTACATTGCATTTCATGCAATATGTTCATATTGAAAGCCGTTTACTCCAACTGAGTTTCAAATTTTCAATCAGTTATGCTATAGCTGATTTCTTACTTTGAGTCATTTATGTATTGCAGCCAAAACTCTGGGAATGCTGGAAGGAAAGGTTTACGCAGATCACCAAATAATTTAAATGCCGACACTACATATAAGGTGGAGACAACTTTACAAATTTACTTCTGTGTTAAGGTATCTAATGATCTTCTAAGATATTCACACTATGGCGCATGTACACTAAATGAAAGACATCAGATATGTTTTAGATGCAAGGAGCGACTCTCATCTACCACCAATAGACTTACTTAAGAAGGTAAAGACACTTAAAACACTCAAAATATTAGAACGTCAATGGCCATATAGTCATGCTGACCAAGCCTATGAACCTGAATCAGGCACAAGCATAGTTAGACAAGCTCGAAGTATATTTAATCGAGCTCGATGTACAACCATAGTCATCTCGGTTCAGCTCACATAACCTTATGTTGCTCCAGTTGTAAGGCAGCTCAGGAATCGATCTAAACCAAACGTTTGGTACAACCGACGAAGATACAACCTTGGTCACGAAAAGTTAAGCTCAGGAGAGGACGTAATGGGTTATTTGTTTAACTTTACTAATGTTCAGTTGTTTAATGGCAACAATAACAGCAGAGTGGTAAGTATCGTATATCTATGACTTTGACAAGAAAATTTATTGAACAACTTTGCATTTGAGGCTTTCTATAGGTGCTAATAAGTAGGCAAACCCTTTTTAAGTTTTCACAGGTTGCACATCTAGAAGGCATCTTAAATTCTAAATAATGAGTGTAGCTGTTTAATGGCTGTTGATCGAGTCGCAGAGCTGGGGATTCGTCCCTCAATGTCTGTTTTTTATCCTTTAGTTTGTTAATACATATATGAATGTGTTTTGTTTTCAGTATTTGACTTAAAATTAGAAGGGGTGCTTGGCGTTGATTTTTGAGAGTACTACAAAGTATATGATATGGAATATACAAAATTAGGTGTAAGCTGCAATAAATTTTTGGCCCCATTAGATTGCGGTTGGACAACTTTCATGTAGGTTTTTAATTAGTGTTTGTAAAATTTGGTTGTGCACATTACTCAGGTCAAGCAACGTGTATATTAGTATTGCGTTATTCATATGGTTAGTATTTTTTGCTGTAATTGTTCGATGAAATGTCTAACTAAAAATTGCAGTCACGGTTTTGTAAAAGAGATTGATTTCACACCAATAAATCTTCGCAGTTAAAACACCCAAATGGTACGTTTTTAGTAAAATTTAATTAGTATTATATACGAGTATCTAATTTATGTGGTTTCGTTGTACATGATGAACAAATATTAGAAACTTTGAAGGAAATGGAAAGTTTTAAAGAGCATGTTGCGGATGTCGAGAGATTAGTTTTGATTCTCCAAACGAAAAAGGTGTTGTTTTGTAGATAATTTGTTATATATGTATTGCTATGTGGAAATGATTATGCTTTTATAAAGTGTGTTTATATTTTGTAATTTAGGTTCTGGATAAGCAGCAAGCGGGAGTTGGGTTCATGTATAGTCAAGAGTTTGCTAGGCTGGAACTGGAGCCGACTGAGTTGGAGGAGCTGTTTGAGAGGGGTGATTGTGTGGCGCAACAGCCTGTTGATTGTTCATTTACTACCACTGTTGGGCAACTGATTTTGGAAAAGAGGGTAATACATTTGTTTGTTTTTGCTAATGTCTTCGTATATCATCATTGGTCTCTATGGTAACCATTCTTTACTATAACTGCCTTTTTAAATGGTAATTTGGGTCACATAATAATAGGATGACAAGGTCCTTGCATCTTTAGATCAACCACCACAGCCGGACAAGTCACCGAGATACCGGTCTATAGGTGTTTTAGCTGCGAAGATTTATTGGTTGATGTATTCGATAGCATATTGAATAAGTTATGATTACAAAGTTTGGCCTGAATAATTATGACTGATGAAATAACTATTACTTATTTGTATGATAAATCTATTGGATTTGAGAATTCAACGGCTAAGCCTGTTTTCAGCATCTATTTTGTGATCTCGTAATATATATAGTTTATTATTCTTAAGTTTTATTTGGTTATATTTTATAGGAAAAAAGGAAAAACAATAAGCGGGTTTCATGCTGCTGCCATGAGGATGGACACATTAAAAGATGTATTTGCTGCAAGTGACCTCATGTCACTCCATTATTCTCTCAACAAATGATATAGTTAAAATAAAGATTGTTGAATATCTACAACATGTCAAGCCAGGTAATTTTCATTCGGTTTGTAATAATTTTGTTATATATTGTGAAATAGGTTTCAAGGATGCCTTCACTGCCCAAATTAAGTGTGCTTGGTTCAGGATGAGGACAGTTCAATGAAGAGACCAGTGCAGCCTAAAAATGTATAAGTAGAAACAAGGGGTGTTTGGAACAGGCAACCGTAGAAGCCTTGAAATTGTTTTGCGCGAATGATGTTAGAAAATGGTTTGGTCAGTTTTTGGATATATAGTTAGTCATTTGTTTTCCTAATGTTCAGATCTTCTAAAATGTGACTAATTGGATATGTGACGAAATCATATGTAATCACAAACAACGCGTTCATAAGCAAATGCTTCAAAAAGATCATGTCTACTAATAATTGTTAAAAAGTAAAATGATCTTCAATAATTCAACACTTTGAAGATTTACTTTGTATAACAGGTGATGTATTTGGGCCAATGACTCATATGCTTGAGACTATTGCTTATAACCACGATGGTAAATGTCTAATTCAGGGTATGCAAAGGTACATATCCATTTATTAGAAACTTGATTCACTATTAGTGTACAATGTAAATTAGGTGCATATGTGAGACATTAGTGACTTAATTTTGGTAAAAAAATAATGTTGCAGATGCAGACATGGTTATTTTCATTGTAGTAAACAATGACTACACTCACCGGGAAATGTATGCTATTGGTGGAAGTACAATATCTTGCCCCGGCCAATCCTTTTGCTAGAGAGGTAACTTCATTACTTCAATCTCTATTTATAACTTGGTTGGAGTACTTTTTGGTGTTTAGATTGTGATGTAGTGTAATAAACGGGATAACTAATTGAATCTGTTGATTCAAACGAATACCAGAATCAATCTTCTAATTATCGTTGATTCGAAAGGAATACCGATAGTTAGGCAAAATTCTTGACAAAACTGCCAAAAATAAACTTTTCATATATTTTGGAACTGAATAGCCAGATGCATAGTACAATAGTTAAATAGGAAAATGAAACTGAAACGGGCCCTAAAAGACAAACGGGCCGAAAGTTATGCCAAAAACAAAAGTTTAAAATTCTCAAAAAAACACGAAAATATAAATAACTCCTAAAATATAATGATTCAAGGCTCGAAACTTCCGTAACCCAACTGTGTTTGGTTACCACGGCGTTCTCCTCGTTCCAAGTTTCGAAACGGTTGGTCTTGGGCCTGAAACGGATTATCTGAGCCCAAGTTATGACATTTTGAATAAATGGCCTTTCTTCACACGATCTTGGGCCTCCAGAAATAAAATGGCCCGTTCTTCAATACTTGGGCCTGCATCAGATTGTTATGTTTAATCTTAATGTATAGCGAATCCATGATCTGGACATGGGTGAAACAAGTTGAAGTAAAGCGACTCAAATAAGTACAACATTTCTTCAAAGATTTTTAGCTATGTTGAATCACATTATCTTTTATATAAGGTGTCTATCGAATAAGTAAAATAGGAAGATGACTTCAACGAGTGGGTTGAAAGTTGCTTAAAATATATGTTTTATGCAATTAACTTGCTTTCTTGAGCATACCTAATTAATACTTAAAACTTATCAGTGTTTTCATGGCATTTTATAGATATCAATCCAAGGAAAGCGTAGAATGAGGTTTGGAAATGGAGTCTGATCCGTCTCATATTCTTTTTGGCTAAAATTTATGTAGAAGGGTGTTTGGGTAAAGTTTGTGAGAATGGTAACGGATCAAATTGGCTTTAGTCGAAAAAACTTAATGTTTGAATAACATGACTTAGGCTGTTGTATGCATACAAAATAAACTTTGTACTAGCTTCAACCTGTCTAACCCATGTGTTCCCTTCCCCTAGAAGCCATTCGCTTTGACCTCTTTGATATTGCGCATGTGATTTTTATTGGCTTTTATGCCCTAAATTATTTAACTCGATTGTTTGTTTAATATTGGTTGACTATTTCTACAGGAGTTGCTTGCTACAAGAGATAGTAATTTGCCACGAACAATTCACGAAGTTTTAAAAATTTTCTATTTTATGTAGCGGCAAAGTGTTATGCTGGCAAATATGGAGTCACACTACACATATTTTTCAATTTTGGAGGTAATTTGATTTCACTAGAGCGTGTTCTATTCGTCTCGCGTTTTACAATGTCTGTAACTTGATAAGTATTTGACTCTTTGTTAGATTTGGTGCACATCACGTCTATGATAACTTTGAATTTCTAATAGTTGTAACACTAACATTGATACCCATCAAAATACGATATAGGTCATGGCAGAAGATGGAAGTCACAAATTAGTAGCGAAACAAGTGAAAGTTGGATGCCGGTTGGCTCAAAAGGAGTATGTAAAAGCCGAAAGAAGATATGAAGAGTCACTAATGGTGAAGCCCGATTTCTATGAAGGACACCTGACACTCGAGTTGCAGCTCAGCAATTTACGCAGGCTAAACGTTCATGGTATTATAATACCAGGAGCAAATCCAATATCAAAGAAGGAGCTTCTATACAGATTTTGGAACTACAATAAGGAGAAGGGATAACATGGAAAAGAGTATGCAGATTTGTGAAGAGATGGAAGAACGAATAAAACTCGGTAAATTGATTAGTTTACTTAATTGGTACTCTTTTCAATTTTTCCCTCAACAAATTACTTTCTTTAAAGTTTAAACGTTCTATAAAAATTATGTGCATCATGTGTTTGATACAGTGCTTAAATGAACAAAGTAGCTTACAACTCTTGCATAACTTTAGTACAATTGTTAAAAGTTGAAACTATAAGAATTGTAACAAGAGTGCAAAAATCAAATTTTGCCACAGACTAAGCCCGGTGCAACGCACGGGTGTCGGCAAGCCTCGTAAATCTTATAACTTGCAAATAAACAAGTGCGTTAGGTTACACGAGTGAATAGAAGAAGCATTGGTTAAGGAAAACAAACAACTTATGATCTTCTCTTTATTATTTTTTTTGAAAGACAATCTTCTCTTTATTATAATTGCACTCAGGGTCACGCAACCAAATTTCGAGTTGATCGAAACTCATTCAGATCTCTAACTACTATTTAAGTCACACTGGCTAAGAAAAAAAACATCGATCTTTATTGTTTTCTAGTGATAGTTTAGTATCTTACAACAATGAATCTTCACGTTTTTAAGTGAAATAAACTAATCAGGTTTCTCTTGTAAAGATGAAAATGCTAGATATGAACCAACATGTACGATCATATGAACTTTAATTAAATACGCAACATCGAAAATAGAAAGTAGAAATGTTCATTCTCGACAAACGAATTGGAACATTGATGCGTCAAGCATCTTAAAAAGACGATTTTTGATTTGATAACATTGATTCTCATTCCATGTATCGTTTGTATACAATCTAACCACGTTGTATAGATAATAATCAGCAAATATCAAATTCAATCTTAACTTTCGTCGAAAAACTAAACGCTTTTCAAAACAAGTTATTGAGCTTGAGGAAACAAGTGCACAAGGTTAGTGTTTCTCTACCGTTTAAACTTTATTGAGACTTTACTGAGTAAAAATGTAAAATACAACTTACAATCAAATTTAACAAACAATTTTTTTTGTTCTTAATATCGTTTGTGGTCAATATCAAGATAGTACACTTATTTGTTATTTGGATAGATGTGTAACTGTCTCCATGTTCCTTTGCTTAGTTTGGTATTGTCAATGAAACAAATTAATATTAACAACTTCTTTATATGGTATTGTAGTGTGCAAACTTGCTTTAAGTTTGAAGTCCCACATGGGAAAAAGAAGAGAGTTTGTGCATAGTTATATAGAGTGGTCTTTTTAGCTTAGATGAATTGGGTTTAGTATCATGTTATTGGTGTGTGACATTTGGTCCGGTTAAAGAAAAATAATTTAACCGGATATGATAGTGTACCACCAATCACTTGTATAAGCTCCTAATTTTTTTATGTGCAATGACCATTTTATACAATGACAAAATAAACGATTGCGTTTTAATTAAATATTACACCAAGCAACAAAAATCTATAAGATTCTCTAAGGGTGGCAATTCGGGTCGGTTCGGGTTATTGGTGTGTGACACTTGATCCGGTTAAAGAAAAATAATTTAACCGGATACGATAGTGTACCACCAATCACTTGTATAAGCTCCTAATTTTTTATGTGCAATGACCATTTTATACAATGACGAAACAAACGATTGCGTTTTAATTAAATATTACACCAGGCAACAAAAATCTACAAGATTCCCCAGGGGTGGCAATTCGGGTCGGTTCGGGTTGGCGGGTCAGAAAACCTCAACCTAAACCTGACCCATTTAAATAATCGGGTCAGTTACGTCAACACTAACCTGTTTACACATAACCCGAACCTGACCCATTTAACCCGTATATATACTTAGGTTGGCGGGTTAAATAGGTTAGACGGGTTGAATAGGTTAAACGGGTTTCGGGTTGACCCATTTAACGCGTTCTATATACAAAAGTTGGCACATTACACGGGTTAGACAGGTTAAACGGTTTTGCGAGTTGACATGTTTAACTCATTTAACACATATGATAAAATATAAATAATTTTTAATTTTAGAAAAAATTGTAAACGGGTTGGCGGGTCGACCCGATTAATTTATTCCCAACCCGAACTTAACCTGTTTAATAAACGGGTCAAATGGATCGACCCAAACCCGACCCGAAATCTATTAGACTCAACTCAAACCTGTTAATTTTCGTGTCGGTTTCAGGTCGGGTTTCGTGTCGGGTCAGAAATTGCCACCCCTACCCCCCCCCACCCCCCGCGTCTCTATAACAAACAATATGGGTATAAAATGATGAACGATAGATGTCTCTATAGAAATTTGCAAACATAACATAACTAATACAATATTAGGTTAGGACAGTGAAAGATTTATGTGTCTAAAACAACTTCTTGTGTGATATTATAATGTCTAAAATTGCTTTTAAGTTTTAAGTCCCACATAGAGTAAAACAAAGAATTTGTGCATATTTATATATGATGGTCTATATGGCTTATATAATTTGTTGTTAGTATTATGTTATTGGCTTCGAACATTTGATGCAGTTAAAGTTAAAGCAAAATAATCTAACTAATGTAGATTTCTTGAACCAATCACTTACATAAGTTCTTAACTTTTTACGTGCATTTGTTTTTAATATAAAAAAAACAGAGATATTTTGGCCCTCGTGTAACGGTACGAAGCTTCGTGAGGGTTTATTTCCTGTTGATATTCGGAGACCGTCTTTGGGTGTGAAGCTTCTTGGGGGAGCTGCTAGTAGAGACGCATATTTTATTAGTGGGTTGGCTTTGAGGAGAGCCGTGAATGCTGTTGATTTAATGAGTCTTCTTTCATAGTTACATGACCCGCAGATTGAGCTCCTTTTGCTTCGATCATGTATGGGTATTGCCAAACTTTTTTTTGGTTTAAGGACTTGTCAACCTGTACACATAGAGAAGGCGACCTTGTTTTTTGACAAAGGTTTGCGTGGGTCAATCGAGAATATAGTAGTTTATGGAGGACCTTTCTTTGGAGACTTACAGTGGAGCCTTGCTTCTTTACCCATCCGGTTTGGTGGTTTGGGTTTGTACTCGGCAAAAGTGGTTTCCTCTTATGCTTTTGTGGCCTCGAGGGCCCAGTCTTGGGTGCTACAAGACCACATCTTACGTGACAGTGGCATATGTGGTATGGATGTTGATTATGCTTCTGCTTTGGCTTGTCTTCGTGATACGATTCCAAGCTTTGATTTTAACATTTTTACGAATAAGGACACCGCCCCATCTAAAGCCCAACAAATATTGGCGAGTGCCCTTTCTAGTGAGATGATCAAAGATATGGAAGTCCGCTTTGACATGATTGTGAGACAAAAAGCAGTTTTTGAGTGTCTACGCGCACCACATGCTCATGATTTCCTACTAGCTATCCTCATAGACGGGTTTGGTCAACATATGTCACCAGTGGAATACCGCACTATCCTTAAGTATCGTCTCATGATTCCATTATTTCCGGTTGACGCGATATGTCCTGTTTGTCGCAAGGCATGTTTGGATTTCTTTGGGGAACATGCAGTTCATTGTAAAGAGCTCCCGGGCTTCAAGTACCGACACGATATGGTCAGAGATGTCCTTTTCGACATATGTAGGCATGCCGGGATCTCTGTCAAAAAAGAGGCACCTGTGAATTTCTTGACTGACCCATCAGATGGAAGATCCACACTCAGACCAGCTGACGTTTTGGTATTTGGATGGGTCAGGCTGCTTTAAAAGCCGTCTCGTGCAAAGTGACAAAACACGAGAAAGCATGCATTGAAAATCAACACGTGTTTATCCCCTTCGCGTTTGATACATTTGGTTTCCTTGCACCTGAGGCGGTTGAGCTACTTACTAGAGTCCAGCGTGTTATGAACAGTAATGTTATGACACCTAGATCTATAATTGTTGTATTTACTAGAATTGGCTTTACAATACAAAAGGGGCTAGCGGCGCAGCTTGTTGTCCGTTTGCCTTCTCCTACTATGTAACCGTTCTTATATGTATATAGTAGGTTTTAACATTTTATCAAACACCTTTTTAATTTAATCTCATGTAAAATAATGAAGATTATGTTTTGTACTATGAACGAAAGTGTTTGTATAAGCTTATTGAGTTTTGCTAGCATATATAGTAAAGATGATATCATTTAATATGTTAATTTGGAGAATCGGTAATTTTTTTGAAAGTCTGAGCAAATGCTTTTTACCCATGAAGTTATTAGGTTTATAGTCGCTATACCTTTTCTCTTTTCTATTTTAAAAAAAAATGGGTTCGATTGTTTGATACTCTCTAATTGGTTTCTATATTAAACTTTGCCTCACTGGGGATCGAAGAGCGAGACACATTTATGGCGTTGATGCTCGAAATGAAAGAATTGTAACTACTAATATTTGGTTACAGACATCAAAAGAGTTATGTCTTTAGAAACAATATCCGTGTATGGTAGTATACTGTGTATATGTAAACTTGATTTAAGTTTGAAGTCCCACATAGAAAAAAGTAGAGAATTTGTGAATAGTTATATTGAATGGTCTTTTAGCTCAGACGAATTGGGGTTAGTATTATACTATAATGTTATTGGCATCTAATGTTTGATCTTTTTAAAACAAAAATGATTTAACTTGAACAAACACTTGTTGCCAAAGACGTGTATAAGCTCTTAAGTTTTTTATGTGCAATTGTTCTCAACTGGGTTTAAAAAATATCGAAAATAACTTGTCATGTAAATATTAAAGAATATGTCTTACTAATATGATTGCGAGTGCTTATGCATCCTTATTCAGATGGCTTATCAAATGACCTAATAGCTTATTTAGTAAAAAAGTATCATTTAAGATGTTAGTTTAAGTTGATTGCGTGTGTCGTTTATTATGGTAAAAATTAGTTGAGTGTAAGTACCTCATATTATGCAACACGTCATAAAACGATGTTGAAGTCCCACATGGAATTTTTTTTTTTTATGCATATTCATATAGAGTGATCTTTTTAGATCATGGAAATTGAGATTGGTATCATGTTATTGATATCTAGGTTCGATGTAGTTAAAAAAAAATAGTTAGTTACCTGCAACGTTGTCATTAACTCGTATAAATCATTTAACTAGTTAAAAAATTAGTTATAAATCATTTTACACTTTTGGCATAAATTCAATTTAATATATTTTGATATAAATACATCTAAATATTATCTTATCTTACTTTTTTTTTTGAACGGCGACTTTTATTAAGAACTACTAGCAAGGAGCTAGAAATTACAAAGAAATAAGAGACGGGTTTTTTATACCAATCGTCCCAGCTAAACAA